>KN504617.1:2821-14759 GCA_000787155.1 Scartelaos histophorus | reverse complement strand
AATTTAATTTAATTTAATTTAATAAAGAATATTTTGAATATCTAGTTTTGAGCCTTGTTTTAGTATCTGTAAATTGCATATCTTTCTTCAAAACCCTACCAGTAAAATTCCAGTTTTGTGTTTTTTATAGAGCTACTTAACTCCTCCAAGTAGGGTTAAAGGTGCACTGCAGAGCCTTTCTGGTGGAGGGGAAGATACCTGCTTGTCTCCATGGAGATGTCATTGCTTTCCCTGTAATGTTCCACGATATGAAATTAAACCTATCCATCTTCTAGCATTTGGTCATTACAAGTGTTTCTTTCTATTTTTCGAAAATACAATAATGCCTCCTGTGACTCTGGGCAACCCTCCACAAATTTGAACTGTAACATAGTGCTGCAACCCGCTTGTTTCAGCTTTGATAAGTTGGTTTAATCTATACTGCGGAACATTCTAGACGAAGCAATAACATTTCCATGGAGACAAGACGTTACGTAGTGCACTTTTGCGAGGCCACTGCCCTATAAGGACTTTATTTCTTTGTTCTAAGTTGACCTGGAAATGGTTCAGTTTTCATCAGTCTGTGTATGAATGGGGTGAGAGTGGAGAGGCAGATGGCTGTGCAGGTTGGCAGCCACATTACCATCAGTCTGTCCCATGGCAGCTGTGGCTACAAGAATATTAGTATCTTAAAGGTCTCATATACAGTTTTTTGAGCAGCAGTATGAGGAGGTACATAATACATACAAATATGGTTTAAAGTTCATAAGAGTCAGTTTTGTGTAATATAGGATCTTTAGTCTTTTTTCTCATCCGGAAGAACCGAAGGGAGCGGCGAGGCAAAGAGGAAACATTCTGACCATATAGAGCTGAAAATGGCCGGATGGATGGATAAATTAATTACACAAAACAACAATGCGAGATCACAGACTGCCTCATGGGCTTGTCTTAATGGAAAGCCAAAATGCATAGAAATAGCAACATCTTGAGATAGAGCACAGCAGCCTCCGAGGACAAGGCTTTAGCAGTAATCTCAGTGCACCTCGCGCACAAAATCCAACAAATGTCAAGGATTTGGAGGGAAGGAGGCAGGCTCGTGATGAGGGCTATCTGAAGTGACCAGCTGCTCCGAGCATCACACTAAAACATCGCAGTATTTCATCTCTATTAGAGTAGATATGTTTTGCAAAAGAGTGATGAAAAGAATATGCCAACAGTACTAAAAATACTCCCACGCTTTTTATAAGGGTTAGGGTTAGACAACCTTTATATACGTCCCACAATTCCAGCGTTTGCAATGCACAGTTCAAGAAAATACACTACAGAAAGTCTTTGGACACAATAGCTCACATGTCACAATATATATTCTATTAACAAAAAGGACCATCTTGCTACCTGTTATTTTGTCAGATTATGCCTCTTGACACTTAAAAAGGCACTGTGTAACTTTTCTTTTTCCTTTTCTGGATGATACTGTAGTAGATTCCAGGTAAAGCAAAAACATCTCCATGGACGAGCGAATTAGGTAAAGCAAAAACATCTCCATGGAGACGAGCGAATTGGTGACGTTTGATTTTTTTTGCACTTAAAGAACCCATATTATGCTATTTTCTGAGGAAGGATATGAATTGTAATAATACATTCAAAATAAGTAACAAAAAAAGCAAGAGACTAATGTCAAATAAGGCATAATTACACACATTTATATGTACTAGTAAGTATAACAAGATTGCAATTTCAGTTTTACCATCTTTAATGCCTTTTGAGAGATTGCATGAGCCTGTGATTGGTTAGATTTGTCTCATACCGAGGTCTGAGTGGGGAAACTGGTCTGTATTTCAGTATAGACCTGCATCTACAAAAGTGATCTGTGCAAAATAACATCAGATCATGTTTCCTTTTTATTGCCACATGTCACCCCCTTAATTTGTGTAATTTTATGCATTCACAGGTGATGTGGATTTAAAAGGAAAGGGGTGTGTGAGGTACAACTTGCTACACAATGGTGACAACTTAAATATAGACCACATAAAAAAAAGATCTAAGTTGTTAAGTTGAAAAATGACAGCCTCTGCCCAGATGAATGACGCCTGTAATTGCATTACTGGAGCTTACAGTAACATTGACCATAAAGCATTCATGTGTTTACAATACTCAGCATTTCCCTCGGGGTATCTTTGCATCAGTGGGAGGATGGAGAGGATTTTAGTTTCTTGGTGCTTCTCTCCTCATTCCAATTAAAGACGCTGTTGTTTTCGTGTAAATGGCTGTTAGTGCTTACTGTGCCATATAATGACTAATCCCAGTCTCGCTTTGTAAATATGTATACGCCATTCAGACGTAAAATCATTTGTATGGTTTATGTTCTTTCTAAATACACCCAGATCTGCAGTAATACGCAGGTGTCCAAGTGAATAGGCGTAACAAGCTTTGGATATTGTTGGGTTTTTTTGCCCTGACCTGTGTAATGCTGTGTCCTCATTACTGATGCTTCTGCCCGCTGGAGGAAAGACTCTTTAATGGTCCTCTGTCTGTCCTGCTGCAGCATGCACGTCTGTGTTATGGCACTGACCATCTTGTTACCTGTTATTTTGCCAGATTATGCCTCTTGACACTTAAAAAGGCACTGTGCAACTTTTCTTTTCCTTTTCTGGATGATACTGTAGTAGAATCCAGGTTAAACATCTCCATGGAGACGAGCGAATTGGTGAAATTTGATGTTTTTTTGCACTTAAAGAACCCATATTATGCTATTTTCTGATCTATGTATGATGTAATGTTGTTTCCTCATCAAAACCACACAAATCTTGTTCTTCTCTCAAACAGAAAATACTTTTTTCCACCATGTGATGTAAGTTACTGTGTTTTTAAGCTCTATACACCTTCATTTCAGCCCTGTAATTGCCAATGTCTTCAGAACAAAAGGTGGAAAGTAGGTGAAAGGGGTATTTTGCACCATATAGGACCTTTAAAGGAACATTGTCGCTGGTTTAAAATCCAAATCAGAAACCGGTAAGAATAAAATACACCATAAAAGGAGATTTCCAATAGTATCTGATGAATTATATTGGCAGTGACAATCTGAGGTGGGAGATAGCGCTGACAATGTGACAATTGGATACGGACAGATTATGATATTGTGATTGAGTCCCTGTCTCTTTTATACAGCCCTTCGCTCACATGGCTGTCGAGTTTCCCCCACCCACCATTAAAGGGTCGGCCTCTGTCAAAGTGAGTGACGGGTGGATTTAACCAATCACAGTGAAGTGTCAACTCTCAGAGGAAGCGTGTACCTTTAGTGACTTCTGAAACCATATAAAATGATCAGAATAATGTTGATTGCCCTACGTAGCCTTGTCACAATATTTTATTCAGTATTTATCATGTGCGCATTTTCTTTGCACTACTGAAGAATGTTTGGTTATTTTTTGTGAAAATATATGAGCCGTGGAAGCTTGAATTAATAACTTTTATGACTCATTACAGATGCAAACTAAGTGCTAGAGTGTCTCATTTTGCCATTTATTGCAGCTCATGATTTTTAACAATATTGCAGATTTAGAATAGTTGTTTTTTTTTGTGGTTTTAATCTGCATGAGGGTTATTTCAAAAGTGGCATAAATTAGCTTCAATGTTATAATAGAATCAGCATCAGTATATTGTATATCCTAATAGACGTGCATGTTTAAATATATCAAGAATGAAATGAAATAAAACAATAAAAAAGGTCTAATATGACAGGGAACTATCAGTATAAATACAGCATAATACAGCATTAATGTTACCCTCAAAAATGACATTATGAGTACAAAATGATGTGAAAATCTAGTCATATAAGCTCTAAGAACATGGTGATATTTTAATTTGCCTCAACAGGGCTGGATACTCCTCTGTGTGTGGGTGCACATTAGGACCCGTGCCTTGCTGTCAAACTCCTGTTTATTTTACCAGAGGGCGCGGGGCCATACGGCGGCTGACTGACCCCGCTCTGTTGTGAAGGACGTTATCTAAATGCTAACCAAGATGGCTGCACGCTACGGCGCCCCTCTCCCGTTTGACTTCCCTATTATCCAGATGTGCCATATTCTACGAGCGTTTTTTTTCGCACGCTGTGATTGGACTGCGGCGCCCCCTAGACGGCCCACAGGTAATGGAGCTTGTCATCTGAATTAGTCCAGTGTTTCAGAGGGTGATTAGCAGCCAGACTGACATCGTGGAGGGGATGTTGATGCAGGCACAGTTTTGTTCGTAGAGCTTTAAGGATGGATAGATGAGTAACATAGTGATGTGGTTGTGTAGATCGTGTGTTATGGGTGACTGGTTTACTATTTGTGAACAGAATATGTGATCAAAATTAAGATTATTTTAGAAACCTATAGGAATACATTCAAAATCAGGCTACAGTGTGGAAAAAATCAGTGGAAAAAGTCAAAACACTGAAGTAAAGATGTGTATGTACTTGTGAGGAACTCCTAAATACTTCTTCTCTTTTCAAAGTTCTTGTATCACTTAGAACAAAATATGCATTATTATTTTACCTGAGATAAATAATAGCTTTGAATATTGATTCTGTAAAAATCTGCGCTGTTTCTCCTTACGTAGTTTTTTTACTTTTTAAAATTTAAGCAGCCATGTTTTTGACACAGACAGAGCATGTGTCTCTCTGATTGGATAATCCCCCTGTTAACCACGCCCCCTCTGAAATCAGACAAGATACAGCTCCAGATCTATTTGTCTTTGGAAAGTTTTGTCAAACTGTGTTGTTCTGGCTGGTCCAGTAACTTCAGCTTCAGTTGATGGTGTCTGTTTATCTTACCTTTATTTAAACAGCACCATAATCAGCCCAACTTAGTCAACTAATACAAATATAGGTCCATAAGACTTTCCTAAGGAGTTTATTGGGATCTTAAAGAATAACTATAGACTACAGTTGGATGGCATGGATTTAGTTAGCTGGAGATTTGCGGGTGAATTGTCAGTTTCATCTCTCTTTTTACATAGGAATATGCAATTTACTTTGGCTTTTTCTAAGTGCAGTTTGAGTCATCGCAAAAAATACTTTTGGCAGTGCTGCACATGCCACATCCCTGACACATAGGGCAGGTCTTTAGTTCAACATCAAGAACTGCTTTAGTCGACCACAGCCCTGCCAGTAACATCATTAATATTACACGCTTAACAATTGCATTTAAAAGCCAATATTAATTAGCTTGCATTGACAGATCATATCCACATGAAGCTCGCTGTGGTTAGTCAATAATGTAATGATTTACTTACTACCATATGAATGTACAAAGTTGCTATATGCTTAAAGCTTAAGTAAAACTCATTTGACGGGTGGACTTCTGTAACGTCTTTATTTACACATTTAATTGCAGTCTTCACTCACTTAATGATTAAAACCACTTCCAAATTGTACCTCTATTGTCTTCTCTGTGTGTGTGCTGGCTGTGCACTGGTGGCCCAGCTGTTGCCTGCTCCTCTTTGGGTTCTTTTATTATTATTCTCAGGCTGTGACGGGGATGGCTCGCTTTGGAGAATCTTAATAGCAACAATCCTCCCTCTCCATTGTGGCCTGTCTATATGGCTGTGTGCCTGAATGCCAATGAGATGTTTAGCTTGATGCGGCGCTGAGCAGATTGTGGTTGTAGGGCCCTTTACCTGGAGAGACAGGCCCAGAGGGGGGACGGCTGGGTGGGTTCTTCAGGGTTATCTAAGTCCAATTTTAAACATGGGCACGTCAGCCTTCAGTGGCAGGTGCTCCGTGTCCTCTTTTTTTTAAAGTGTTAGACTGAAGCTGTTTACAGATTTATCGTTGATTGTTTTAAATTATGTTTTATTCCTTCACATTTCATAATTTGTAGTTGGACAGTGATTAGACATCTTCTCAGCAGTTGTAGATTTCAGTTGTAGATCTCATATATTGTCACCTTCCTAAAATAATCGCCTAAGTCACTTTTTGCCGTTTTCGTTAGGCAAAAAAATGCCATAATTTCAATTTTGGGGGGAGTTTTTGTGTTTCCTGAAAAACCTGAAAAAATGACGTATGCGATTATTTTAGGAAGGTGTAGATATTATATATGTGTTTTTTTTCTGCACACTTTTTCTACCCACTATCATCATCAAAAGTGTTACTAGGGCTGCACGATAGGGATTATATTTGCAATTTATGGTTAAACTTATTCCAAGGAAAAGTTTCACTAGACACAATATAATGACCCACCAGTGATTGACAGAAACTGGGATTTTCACTTACTCAGTTCTTGCTCTTATTCCCTTGTTAAGTATTTGCTTTGTGAAAGATATCAATCCCAGGGCACGTCCCCTGCAGCTCAGTCCGACCCTCATTTAAAGTGCATCCACAGATAAACTACAAGTACTTTGCTTTCCTTTCTCTTTGTGCTTTGGCCCTAAAAGCATTAGATTACAGTTAGATTGTGATTCGGTGGTGATACGATGATGAATGCGCCTGAACTCCGTCTGAAGCTAAAGTGAGCCTCTGTTTTGTGCAGCGCTCTGTGAGACAAACAGTATGTGATAATATTTGTCTGTGAAAAATCATGCGATGCGTCTGGAGTTTTAATTCGGATATAATTGGCTCAGCTCAGTGTATTAAATAGAGCTTTTGTGTTTTCCCGTCTGGATAAAAAGGCATCATCAGGCATCTTAATCTGCAGCTGTGATTTAAAACAATGCCGTGTCATGTAACATAGCATCAGCAGATACAAATCATGCTTTCTTTGGAGTAAACATATAGACTTCTCTGTTTTTCTCTGCATCAGACCTGTGCATCTGCATGCCTAAAACACATTATTGGTCTGTGGTAACCAGTATTTAATAGCATTTTTGATCCTTTTTGTTTATGTGTTTAATTGCTGAAGCTTTCATTAAAAAAACAAAAAACAAAACAAAAACACACACATACAAAAGTACAGGTCTTATAAGGCTGTAGTTTTTATAATATTTCTGGGAAAAATCATTGTGCATAAGCTGTGGTACTTGCTGTTGTATCTCATTACTAGACTAGAAATTCCATTTGGAAAGAAAGAAAACAGAACAGCTTCATCTTAAAATAAAATTGTAATATAATACATCTCCACATTTTCTCACTTACAGATTTGTGTTTACCTCCATTGCCCGTCTTTTTTTTTTTTTTATCAGAGCTTTCTAATCTTATCCAAAAACAAACTTGATGAAGTCCTTCCTTGCTACTACATTAAATCATGCATGATTTGGGTGTTAATGGCGGTACAAAGTCTCCAAGCCTCTTTAATCCATCTCGCAGCGTGCACATGGTTCTCCACATGACGCAGATGCGGTAGACCACAGTGTGGACCGTGGCTGCATGTAGGAGCCCCAGTCACCCAGTCACTGCCTAATCTGATTACAGACGCTCGGCACAGTCAGACAGGAGGAGCGGACAGATGGATGCGCCGCGGTGGTTAGCATCTGCCGCTAACTCTGTTGTGTAATATACTGTATGCAGCGCAGGGCTCAGAGGGACCAGGAGTATTCCAGAGCACTGTAAGATCCACTTTTGATTGGCCGAGCTGTCGCCATAGTAACGCTTTGAGGCACGGTACTTCCTCTGTTTACCCAACAGGCTATGGAGACTTAGATGCTGCATTTTTTATTTTATTGTTTCGCTAATTTATTTTCATATATTGTAAGATTGTCAAAGGTTTTGAAAATCAGGCTACTAAAAAATACCAAAACTGATCAACCAAAACTAGAAATCTATTTGAAGTACTGATGCTAAACTAAATCACGTAAACAGGACATTACTAAGACATTTTCTAAACAGTTTAGAATGATCTTGATCTTGAGAACCACATTATAACATAAGCTAAGTACTAATAGTATGTGTTGAAAATGATGGTATATTGTTGATTTTTAATAATTTTGGTAATGAAATTGGTAACAAACCTACTCCTTAGTTAAAAGAGTTTGAACATGTTGTATTCATGACAATATTTAGTTTAATTTTGGTAGTTTAATTGTCATGAGTGATTGCATCTCAGTTTTAACTTAGTGACTTGGTGTGAAAAACATATTAAGAATGAATAAACCTACAGTGTTGGGCTGCTTCAATATATTCTTAAGAATAAATGCTCCAGCTCTGTTAAAAGCCTGAGACCTTTACTGTGTCATCAACAGTAATTTAGGTCCTAGGTTGTAATCTCACTTTTATTCCTGCTCATTTGAAAGGCCAGTTTCAAACTTTTGGTTTAAGGTTCACAGAAAGGTAAAACGGTGCATTTTTGAGGCATTATCTTTTTTTTTAAATCCACTTCACCTTAGTACTGCTCTTACTAATTGCACTTTTGCAATACGTCTGACACATTTCAGTTTCTGTGAGTTTCAGTGACCTCGTGACCTTCTAAAGCTTTTTTTCAACTCAAAATACACTCAAAAATGTTGGAAGCCTTTTTCTATTAGTGTTGCATAACTCCAGTAAGCTGTACTGACGTAGGTTTGGACACCTTGTATTCATGATGGTTTTATTTTGCTTGCCATTTTTTAACACCAATTACCATTACCCTTGCAAAAAGACATGTTTTTTTTTTCTCTGTATTTCCTCAAAGTGCGACAAACTAAATTATAGTTCTAGTTTAATTTCCCCTTTGACAAACCTCCCATGAAAAGAGTTTCTGGGTGTTTTGTCTCCTTGGCTTTGTGTTCTTTGGAAGCTTCATGAGAACAATACAGGGATTTCACATTTCACATTCACAACAGAATCCAGGATGAACGCTATTCATTTTCATTTTAATACTTGCGATAGGCGACTTTGCGGCAGACTTTTAATGGAATTTGAATTGTCTCTGCAGTATTCCAGCATCGGAGGTGATTGTTGTGTTTCCGAGCTGAGCTAATTGAGGCAGAACGGTGGTGATGTGCCATGACACTGGGACAACAATGCTCCGTTTGGGTGCTGATTTGCAGTCTGCGCTGTAATAGAAGAGCTATGGGAGTCTGTGTCTCTCACTCACACTCTGGTCATGTGTTCACAACAGCTTGAGAGCAAACACAGCCGTCTCGCTCCAAACAGTAAGGCTTGGCAAATGCATTTCCTCTCTATTTTATTCCATCTGAATAGTTTTAAAATGCACTATTTGTCTCAGCTTGTTCTGAATGGGAGAAGTGGGGATAGTCTAGTCCTGTATTATGGAATGCAGGTGTTTGGGTCTTGTTTACAGCATCTTTAAATTCAATTGATGGTGGTGATGTGATGTTTGTGACCGAGTTGACTCTTTTGAACAGTTCTTTAACGTGAATGGTTGGCACCGGATCTCATTTCTTAAAAGAGCCAAATCTTTTTCTTTCTATGTGTTCTTTATATGTGTTTTTATACTGAACCAACACAAGAATCAGCATCAGCGAAGCAGAACAGGCAAGTGAGAGCTTTGTGCACAAAAAATAATGTATTTAGCATCATAATAAGTGTTTAAATTATTCATAATGTAGAGCAATGTTTTATTTAGATTTTGCATAATTTCAAAGGGTAAATACACTCCCACTCTCAGTCTGAAATATTTTAAACAGATCTGAGCTTTCTCTGTGATTAGTTTGGAGTTAAAAGTCTGAGTTCACATATTAGCTTCTGTCATATAAATAAATATAAAAAGAGCCAGTCTTTTGAACAGCTCTTTGACATGAAGAGCAAGATTCGGATCTCGTAACAGAGCCAAAAGTCCCATCACTAATTGATACTATTAGTTATTAGTTTAGAACCTCCATGGGGTTTCACATGAATAGAAATAGCTTCTTAATCGATTCGCATATTAAATTCTCAATATTGATTCGTGCGTCCAAAAATCGATTACTAAATATATATATAAATACAATTATTTTTTAGTAGCCTATTCCCCCGGTAAACTTTTATCTAAGTCGCGTCCATGGTATTCACGTTGTGGCCACTCGCACCATAGACTCTGCTGCTCTCGCCATCGACCCATCGTGACAGACAACGCCGCTAATATGGTGCGTGCGGATAATGGGTCTAACTCACGTCGGCTGCTTTGCGCATAGAATCAACCTCAAACTGCCGAATATTGCACGTCTGCTTGGGAGAGTGAGGCACATAGCGAAATTTTTCCATCGCAGTACTACAGCCACTCTCACAGCCATCAGTAACTACCAATACTTGCATCTTTTGCTGTTAAATGTCGATCTAATGCTAGTTTTAACATGTTGTATGTAAAACAGGTTAAGGTTAAAAAAATTTTTTTAAGAACACTAACCAGAATCGAGATTGGATCGGATCGAATCGAATCAAATCGGGATAATCGATTCTTAATCTTAAGAATTGGAATCCAATCGATTCTTGAGATTTGAATTGATACCCAGCCCTAATGGTAATCATGGTTAGTTAGTTTGTCTATGTCTCTAAAGTTCAAAATGCTGCAGTAGCTGTAAAATTAGCACTGCTTTTTACCTTTAGTTCAGAAGACATCATCCAAATGATTCTAGTGAAGGAATATGGAGTTCTTCCTGTATTAACACTTGACATCACAAGTCTTTTCTGTTTGAGAGAAGGACCCGTGAACTAAATATGCAGGATTTGTGTCTTAAACATGCATGAAACAAAACACAACCCCAAGTATGTGTTTGATGAAGAAACAACGTTACATCAGAAAATGGTGTAATATGGGCCCTTTAAATATTATGACGACGTGTGCTCTTCTTGCTCGGGGTGGACGGACGTGTGAGGGCAGCGCTGTGGGCTCTGTGATTCAGAGGCGCCGGTTTAAATCTGACCACGGAGCTCGGGTTGTCTGCACGAGCGCTTCCACTGAGCACTGCCGCCACTGGCCTTCACCTGCACAGAAGTTAACAGCTAAAATGCATCAGCTTTTCACATTATTCCTTGTAACATAAGATCGAGCTGCACAATATATAATAACGGAATCAATATCGCCATTACAAAACACAAAGGCTGCTGTGTCCTCTGGAACTAAGAACTAAATATACTGTCTTTTAAAAGAAACTCTTGTTGTACCATAGGCTTTATTCTTCTATCAACATGCTCTGAAATGCATGTGTGTAGTGTAATAATTCATCAGTTAATAATGTTCCTGTGCTGGGGTCTTTCATGTGCACTCTGAACAGAATCCTACTTTTATGTGTGATGTGACCAAAAGGTAAAAGCACAAATGTTGAACCTGATCATTTTTATTCTTGAACAGACCCAAAAACTCACTGTATTATAACACAATACTGCATTTTAACAATATCAATTTTACCTTCCCCCCTTCTGTATTAAATATAATTATGGATTGCTGTGATGTCATCTGAAAACCACCGATTGTCCCCATTTGTCTCCACAGCAACATGAGTTTTACTTTGCATGCTCTCCTCATGGGAGGGTTTCTTCTGGCTACCGTATTTTTCGGGCTATAAAGTGCACCGAATTATAAGGCGCAGTATCAAATAATACGTCAATTGCTGTCATTGTCCACACATAAGGCGCATCGGATTATAAGACGCAATAAGCGAACGAGTTACAACTTGTGCGCATGAGTTATTAAAAGTGAGGGAACGTCTTAAAACGTGATTTATATCCAAAGAGTGGGAGCACGTTAGAACACATTCCCTCACTTTCCATGGTGTGGAACTGGGAAAGACATGCTCCATACAAACTTGCCCGAATCATGCAGAAGGAAGGAGCACGTCCGTCACTGATGTGTTCCAGTCACTTCGCTGCATCCAGCGGTACCGTGGAGGCGACCTGGGGTATTAAGTTGGCTGATGATGAAATCTATAGTTGTTCCTAGGTCAGAAAAGGTCTTTTGAGGTCTCAGACGTGTGCGCACGGGTTATAACTCGTGCACACATATTAATATCTTATGCACACGCCTTCGTTCCCACGCTTTTTATTTTATATTCACCTCGCAGAGTAATACGTTATTAGCCGTAATGTGTACAACATAAAATCGGTTCGAGGTTAGTAAACACAACC
>KN504616.1:4701-21477 GCA_000787155.1 Scartelaos histophorus | reverse complement strand
CAAAAAGTTTAAAAGATAAAAAAGGTCTTCTTCAGTATAAACTATTTTCAGATGGATCTAAAATGCTGTGATGCTTTAAGAGTGAATGTTTGTTTTTCAGATACGTTGTAAGCAGCCTGGAGTTACTCGTGGCAGAGGATTATATGATAATTTACTTGAACGGAGCGACGCCGCGTAGGAGGATGCCCGGGATCAGCTGGCTCAAGAGATGCTACCAGATGATTGACAGGAAGTAAGTGACACACAGTAACACGGCGGGGTTCAAACTAAAAGTCAAAGTGATACCTTATTTGACACATTTTCAGGTTGAGGAAGAATCTGAAGTGTCTCGTCATCGTTCACCCGACGTGGTTTATCAGGACGGTCATAGCCATCTCCAGACCTTTTATCAGGTGAGCAAACAACCATGGAGAGATCTAAGAAAAGAGAGACAAAAAGTGCATAAGTCTGTGCATAAGCAGCATCATGCATTAATATATTCACAAATCACATTAAAATAAATATTGCAATATATTGATGTTATATGTCGTCACCTTCCTAAAATAATCGCCTAAGTCACTTTTTGCCTAAGTTTACTTTGCCATAATTTAGGCCATAATTTCAGTTTTGGGGGGAGTTTTTTATGTTTCCTGAAAAACTTGAAAAAATGACTTATGACTTATTATTTTAGGAAGGTATTGATATGTCAAATTGTGCATGGTTAATTCAATCTGAAATGATTAGAAATAGTACTGTGTAATATATAAATACTAGGGCTGTATGTATTGCAAATGTGTGTGTATATATTTATAATCAAATACTTTTAGTGTACATTAATATATTTTATAATAAAGCCAAGCAACAGTAGAAATATGGTGACTGGTGACGCTTTTAGAGACAGACAGAAAGAAATGTAATGTAATTTATGTACTTAACACAATAGATGGTCAATGACGTATAAGGATTTTCAACTGGCAAATTTAAAAATGTTGATTTTATTGAACTTTTTCAAATATTTACAATGTCAGGTCTGCATAAATCTGTTTGACATTTATATTAAGCATTTTTTGTGTTTTTTATGTACATGAATTGACTACAACCTTAGATTAGATTAATTTTAATTGTTTTATTTTCTAAAACATGGTTGGAATATTAATCTAAGTCCTGAGTAATTTATTTAGTTTATTTTGAAAACATGGTTGGAATATTAATCTAAGTCCTGAGTAATTTATTTAGTTTATTTTGCAAGGACCATATACAGGAGCATTAATCAAAAAAACCTTGACGGGATGTTTTGTACTAGATTATAGAGTTCTGAGCTATTTTCCATCTATACTCCCTGAGAATAAACCAAAAGCATAAAACAATCCACTCTATATACAAATTGTGGTAAAAATTACAATAACATTAAATAGCTCTGTCCCCTTCCACCTTACTCCCTCTGTGCACTTAATTAAATAACATTTAGTTAGTTATAAGTTGTTTTTCCTACATTTGTTGGCACTTATTGTTGGTACTTCTGTGTGCCACATTCATAATTATGTATGTCATAATTATGTCATATTTTCACCATATTCTCTTCAGTTTGGCCTATTTTTATATCACCTACTTGAAAATGATATTGATATTTGAAAATATGAAAACATGATATTTGAAAAAATGGACACGCTCTGGCAATATTTGTTTGATTATGGAGAAAAAAATCTATTCAAGAGAGATGAAATTTCATGTGGGACTAAAAACACTTCAGAGAATACGCCAAAAAAGAAAGAAAATAAATCTGATTAGATTTAGAGTAATTTTAAAGAAGTTTAAAAATCAGCAGTTAACGGAAGAAATTAAAAAATGGTTTGTTTCCATGGAGATCAGAGGTACTACAGGTATGTGGGGGATTATTATGAAATTTTAACCTTTTTAGCTGAAGAAATTGCAATTGGACACACGTCATGTCATTGTCCCAGATACATTTAAATAAAACCCCGTAATAGTAGTAGTAATTTCACACGTTTCTTTTGCAGCGTGAAGTTCCTGGACAAGATTCGTTACGTTCAGACTCTGGAGGAGCTGGGTCACATCATCCCCATGGAGCATGTGCAGATCCCCGACTGTGTGCTGCAGTAAGTCATTGTCGCCACCAAGGAGCGCCGTCGAGACACATTCTCAGTGTGTGTGTGACCCTGCTCCAGTTACAGTACAGTGTGTAATGCAACCCAAACTAGAGGAGGACTAATCTTGGCAACACACTTTCTATTAACTAATGAGTTATATAACGACTCATATTAGACTTCTGTTCTAGGTACGACGACGATAAGATCAGAGCACAAAAGGAAAGGTGAGCGTGTCCTTTCAGCATCAATTATATTAAGGTTTGATACATAAATTATTGTAAAAAATGTAAAAATATATATGTTATTTCTTATTTTTATTGCAGACTTGACCAGGATAAGCAGGCAAATTCAATACCAGCAAAAGAAAGGTGAAATTGTTACAAGTTCAACCACTTAACTCTAATATTTTCGTGCAACTCTATTTTTCAGAGCCCTGTTATGTAATTAAAGCTCATGTTATTATTTACAACATTCCTAACATTATATTTTCAAGTAATTAAATCTGGTACCGAGATGCCAAGACGTAACTATATCCAGGCACATGAATCTCTTCTTTACACATTTGGCGATCGTAAACGTGTTAATATAATAATCAAGTTAGCAACAACAGTCCGAGTTTTGCAGAAACCTGAAGAGTGATTGAGTGTCGCTTTAATTAGTCTGACCCACACTTCTGGCATCTCAAGTGAAATCATGTGAGGGCTGCAGAAAGCACAGCCTAATATGGAGTTTGTGATCGTTTGTGTGTAATGTGTGACTTCCAGGCCCAAGTCGATGATCGCTGACGTGAGCCGCGACATCTGACATTCAGGTAAGGGCCATGCGGGGCAGACTCCTCCATCATGTTTATGTGTAATGTCAAGCAGCGTGTAACTCAGCGCACATATATAAGCTAATATTTCCCCACCGCTCACACGCACAAACACACGCACAAAATGTTCTGCACTGTAGACTGAAAGATGGACGTCGCGGGCAAAGGTGACGGGCCAGTGATGGACACGGTCAGGACCTTTAGGCTCAAATGTACTGACCCGGAGACGCTCACATGATGTAGGTTAGGTCAGCCTGCTTAGGAGAAGCTTCAGAAGATAATATTGTATTATCAGTATTTTCAATGTATATTTGACGTACATTTCTATATGTTAGGGCAGTGGTTCTCTTCTATCTCCATGTACTAGATACAAAGAGACTGGGTTTTCCAAGCACAAACAGGTCTAATTTCAGGTCTAAATTGTGGTTAAATCAGGTGGAGGTTTAACAGGAGGATCAAAAAGTGAAGACCGTAGACTCTAAATGAATAATATTACAACCAGAGTTGGGTCTGTTCTTTGAAAATAGCAGATTTTGTCCCTTATTTTAAGTTTTGTCCCTGTTCCCTGTTACTTTAACTATACATTTTAAATGAGATGTTACATCTCAAGACTCTTACTGAGTAGTACTTTTCCCAAAAAAAACTTTTTTTTACTTTGCATTTCGTTTATTGGACCACTACTTTGTACTTCTACTTGAGTAATATTATTTTTGAAGTAGCGTAAGTATTCTTTCTTGAATACAATTTTTGCCGACTCTTTCCACCTGTGATTAGACATGCAGAGGACCTTTCATACAGTACAGTACCCCACCCCAGTGTGAGAAACATGTGTTATGTGCACACTGTATTTATTCACCAGGGGCCATTTTTATTTGCCTGGAAATCCAGTGAGTCTGGATTCTTCCAGGCAACATTTTTATAAGAATACAGAGGCTTTTAGAATCTCACCAATTGCAATCTAAATGTTTAATTAAATATGTTAACAGTACTTTCTCAGACCTGCTTGTCTTCATGGAAATGATATTGCATCACTTACGTCATTACACAAATCTGTCTGTGTCTCCATGGAGACAGGTAGATGATGGTACCAGATCAGTTCTGTGTAGAGACGCAGGCACTTTCAGTAAAGATGAGGCAAATCTGAATCAATTCCACAGCTAATTTCTAGCTTTGTTTGTGTTCCTCATTCATCAAACAAAATAGCATATGTTTAATCACAAACTCAAATATGTAAATAATGTAGTAATACTCATCTCACTAACTGTTGGTCACCTCTAATGCCACTTTAGCCTGGCCTTGGTTCTTACCTCGTACCTTGGACACTTACTGTCACACTTATGTTGTTAGATCAGTAGTTTCCTTCTGTCAATAGCTTTGGTCTACAGATTTACAGCCTAATTGTCAGTGGATATGTCCTGGCCATCTGTGCCTGTGCATAGGAGTGGATCTCTCCTTCACTGTGGTTCTCCTCGAGGTTTCTCAGTTTTTTTCCCACTGGGGTTTTTTTTTTTGAGTTTCCTTGCTGATTTTTCCCACTGGGGTTTTTTTTTTTGAGTTTTTCCTTGCTGAAGAAGGAGGGTCTAAGGACAGGAGGACAGGAGATGCAGGACAATTATCCATTTGCCTGCTTGTTGTTGGACATTCTGTATTTTTTAATTATTCATTATTAATTATTATTATTTTTCTTATTCTGTTTCATTCTCTGACATCTTTGTTTGCTAAATTAACAATTTTGTGAAGCCCGCTGAGATAACTGTTGTTGGGATTTTGGGCTATACAAAAATAAATTGAATTGAATAGAGTTAGTTAGTAGTCGTAAGAATGTCTATTATGTTGTGCTTACTGAAGTGACAATCCTACTGTAGAGTGCAAAAAGTTACAAAAATTTATAATAATATTTTAAAGTTTTCAGTAGCTTGCCATGCCATGGCTTTTGATCAACTTCCAGCAATAGTGATCATAACTATCATTGGAAGTTATGATCGCTATCTGCACTTATTCATTATGTCGGAATACTTGTGCCCTGTGCCAAGTCATGTTTAAGCTTATATTTCCTCATGTCTGAGGCCAAGAGGTGTTCTCCTTCTCTCAAAATCAGATTCCCTGCTTACCCAGTGTTACATAAAGCCACAGCTGCTCTTCTCCTCTAGCCTCTCCCTTCACAACCAGTGCAGGTTATTTTTAATCCGTCAGCCACTAACGTCTGGCAAATTGATCCACACTGCACAGCTTGTTCTGAAATATAGGGGAAATGCCCGACCAGTAGGACCATGTGGTTCTGGAGTCCAGTCAAGTTATTTTAAAGTGCCCCTATGTGCCACGCTGCACTGGGACCGCTCCTACCCGTCATATATCAGAGCTATCACCCGCGACAGGCCGACATCTCAGGAATGGACTGACAAAATGCCAGCAGTGGGAGAGCAGGGGATGAACCTGAGATGCACTGTCATGTTGGAACAAGGACAAAACTCAAGACTTCAATGTTAATGTAAAGGATTAGGCCTGTGCTATTCAAATAATAATGCACTTCACTGTACAGAATATGGAGAAAACCAGTTTTATACTCTAGGTTATGAAGGTCTCTACTTCTTTAGATGCACTCACATTGTATTTCAGATTCGAGAGCTGCAGATTAGAACTAAATCTATTAAGACTGTTTAAGAGTCCAAACGGGACATTCAGAAAGGTGATCTTAAGATGTTTTGACACATTAATGACATTAGAAGGGCAAGATCTTACAAACAGCTAAAGACATTTAGTGGCTGTGCTAACTGTGAATAACTTGAGCAGATATTGTTGCTCTTGTTGTTGTCATTTTATTATGATGTTATGATGTGTGTCATGGAAATAGACTAAACTCCTGTGTGTTTCCATTGCAGAGCGCTGGGCTGAGGACCCTCAGGGCTGATGTCAAACATCATCATCATCAACGTCTTATACCGTGTCACATTTCCTGACCTGATTAGTGGCAAATCATTTTAAGGCATTGGTTTTAATGACACACTCACTTTCATTGTGACATTTCTATTGTACCAAAGTATTAGATTTGTTTCACAGTTTCTGCTTGCCGCATGTCATCTTCAGTTTACTCATAGCATGGCTTTAATTAGACAAGAAGCTAAACACTAGAGGTCTGGCCTAGTATTTGAATTGTACATATTGTAAAATATTTTGAGACAGCTGTTTGCACAAATGTTGGATTTGAAATGTTTTGGTATTGTTTTGTTTTAAGTATCTTTAAAAAAAAGTGCAATGAAAAGGACTTTTTAGACCATCTATAGATGTTATTGATGCAAAATGTCTTCTCCACCATTGGATATGCAGGTGGCATGCTCGTTTATGTGCTCTGTCCAGTTTCTCTGCAGGTTTTGTCATTTGCCGTTATTATCATGGTTTGCTTTTTATCAAACAATAAGGAAAATACTGTACTGTATTATAGATCAAATGAAAATTATATTTAAGGAAAGCATCATGAATGAAAGTATTATTTATGAAAAAGGTGCCATTCAATGTTTGTATGAAATAAATGTAATCTGGATGGATTGTTTCATTATTATGTGTTGACATGTCCTAAAATAACCTCCAGACACAACCTTGGTAATCCACACTCCTTTATGAAGCACCTTGGATTGGATATTTCTGGACCACTTATCACAAGTATAGTTCATCAGTCTGGACTCAGATCAGGAGGCTGCTCCTTTTGGACCAATGGACACTGAAATAGTTATAATATTTTAGTTATTATAATTTGGAAAATAAAAACTATGGGAATCATAATGAACCTCTCATTTAGGCATTTTACAACCACTAAAATATTAATAAAACATGAAATGAGTGCTTCTGTTAAACATACTGTTAGTGTCACTTCTTGTTCATAATGGACAAACCAAACACTTGTGCTAAAGCCAACTGAGCCTATACGATCACACAGGCTACAAGCTCCATTCAGCCGAGAAGACTCAGACTATGGTGCACATGGGCCATCACATGTGTGAATGCAGCACAGACTATTGCTCTACACAGGTGGATATTACTCACATAATGAGGCTTATAATCTATATTCAAATGTATTATTGATACAAAGACCAAGCACATTGGCGTTCCATGATGTCAGCCGCTCTACTATAGATCCTGATAAGAGCACGGGCCATGTGTTGTAGCTGAGTCAAGGTTTATTACAGCTTTGTACAAATAGAGATAGGAGCTCCACATAAAAGAAGTGAAAACACTCACTTCAGAGATAAGAAGTCCCGGCTCCACTCACACAGATAGACTTGTTCTGTGTGGTCACATGGAGAGTGGCCACCAAGTCTGTTACATTAGAAGTATGTGTGACGCAGCAACTACACATACAACAGCAGCTAAAAATAGTGAGACCAGTTTTTACCGACCCAGAACTGTCAGACTGGAAATTTCTTTTCTCAAAAGCTAAATAATGTCCCTCCGGCTGATACAACACACTTATGTCTGAGGTGAACACTGACTGTGTGATTCATGTAGACAATATGACTTGCTTATAATGCTTCTAACTCAGACTTCTCAAAGGCAAATCTCTCTGGAGATCACCACAGATAATTACTGTTACTAATTTGAAGTAAAAAAACAAACAAAACAAAAACATATGTATTTAGTTGTTATGTATTCAAAAGTTTTATGTTTTTATACATCTAACAAAAAAATAATTAAGGTTCAGGCTTTTGTCCGCTAAGTGTTTGAATGATTTGAAATTGCAGTTGGAAGGACTAACTGTTTGGACAGTGTTCAATGACTCCTGATAGCAGGTGGAAATTTTAGCCTCCAGTCTCATGCAAATGTGCTGGTCCAAGCCCCCCTGGTCCCATAGGTGCAGGGCAGGGTGCAGAGGGGCCTGATTGGCTGTGGGACAGGGGTCTGATTGGCAGGGCTGGCTCGGGGCTGTGGCTGCACGCTTTATAAACCCTGCACACAGATCCTCTATCAATGAAGTAGTAAAAAGGGGGGACATTGTGGCAGAGAGGACAGAGGGAAAGGATTTATTTAAAGCCTTTAGGGAGAATTTGGCTGGGTTCCTCCTTTTTTTACTTGATTCCAGAGGTGACCAATACAAAAAAAAAACACTCAAAATGAAGATCATCATCGGCATTGGAGGGTAAAGTATTTGGCTTTTAATACAGTATCTTTGTCTTTGAGTGTCCATGTTAAGTATGACATGTGCCGTCATTACAGTGTGACCAACGGTGGAAAGACCACTCTGACTAATCGACTGCTACAGACATTACCCAACTGTTGTGTGATACATCAAGATGACTTTTTCAAGGTAAGACAAACCTGAGTTTGGGTTCGCCCTACTGTAGTTATTTATACCTTAGCTTTTTTTATTTTTTTTCTCCAACTGTAGTTTAAATATAAGTGATTAGTTATATTTTTGGTAGCCTTTAACTGAATAGGAATAACACACCAGTCTGACCTGCGGATGTCTTGTCATCGCAGTGGCCTAGTAATAAATCTGGCTGATTGTCTCCTGGACAGCCAATCGAAGGGCTGAGCGTCCCCACTTCAAGTCAGACTTTTTCAAACAGGGTTGTTTTTACAGCAACCGCATTTCTGCATGAATATTAACCATAACTACAACTTCAACTCCACAAAATCTGTGCTCACAGACAGGTTAACATAAGGTTCAAGGTTAGCAAGTCCTCAGAGCACAGAAGAGTTAGCTCTGGCACTAGTGCAGTGAGCCCCGCCTCATGCCCAAAACAAACTCTCGCGACCAACACCGGGATTATAGTCAAAGTCAGAAGTGAAGTCAGTTTTCAGCTAAATATCTCCAGAAAACAAGTGTTTGGGCTCCACTGTGGCCTAACTGTGTAATGTTCCCTTTTCTCCATCTCAACACTCATCAATAAAAATCAAATCATTCATGTCAAATCAAACCCTTATTCATCAAATAGAGAAGCCACAGTGACAATTCTCCCTTATTCCATATCCACTTTTTTGTGCGATAACCCTTTCGATACATCTCCTGATGTCACTCGTTTTCCTCGCGGACTTTTGGTGGAGATGAGTCCTTGACTTGTCCTGTCCAGGAGGGATCAGCTCCGACTGGTTACTAGGTTGCCGCAATGTTTTGTTTGTGACTGGTATTTCAGAAACCCAATCAAATAGAAGTCGGCGACGACGGCTTTAGACAGTGGGATGGTAAGAATGGATTTCGCTTAGGAAAACCATGCAGTAAAGTACTTTTTCTTTCATGCACATTTTGATTTGGTAACCCATCAATCCTAAATTTGCTAAAGTAATGTGTGAATGCTACAGACATTCACTAAATGACACAGCTGAATTAAAACACAGTGAGAACTGCTCTGTGCTGTGTGGTGATTCTGGGATCTTCTGCTCTTTCCTTGTTGAATCAGTGATCACTGCCCTGGACATGGAGGCCATGGTGAGCACTGTCAAAGGCTGGCAGGAAAACCCGGTCAAGTTCGCCCGCTCCCACGGAGTCAGCCTGACGCCCGAAGTGGAGCTGGACCCAGAGAGAGGCATCCACATGCTCATTGTGGAGGGCTTCCTCATCTACAACTACAAGTGGGTCATTCAGCATCATGTTTCACCCTCTGCATTTGTCTCCTCTGCACAGTGTTCAACTCTGTCCATGTTACAGGCCTCTCCTGGACATCTATGACAAATGTTTCTACATTTCCATTCCTTATGAGGAGTGCAAAAGGAGGAGAAGGTAACAGCTGTCTGACACACTGAGCGTTAATGCACAGTCAGATGTGTGGGCTCTGCTCTAACATGAGGATTGTGTTTCTGCAGTACAAGGACATACACAGTCCCTGACCCCCCCGGCCTGTTCGACGGCCACGTCTGGCCCATGTATCTGAAGCACAGGAAAGAGATGGCGGACAACTGTGACAGAATAGGTATGATTATCTCCTAGAACATCCAGACATGATGGATCTACCACACCTGCCCATGGTCACGGCTAAATCATCGCTGACATTCAACATAATGGACTCAAAATCCAGACAAACAGCACCAAGTGCAGTAAGATTCTTGTGTTTTTCCTCAGAGTACCTCGATGGCATGACATCTAAGGAGAACATCTACAACTCAGCATTGGAAAGCATTCAAAACGCCATCCAGAAGAACTTATAGGTAAAGCTCAGAGTCACTGCTCAGTTTGACCTGTGACTTCACTTTATATAAATGAACATTGTGTGTTTCCTCTCCGCAGCAGGACGGGACGACAGCGGCCCTGTGTATATTCTTGTAAATAAGATTTCGTGTGAATGTGTAACATCGGTGTACTTACCTGAATGATTTGTAAATAGTTAATCAAGTAACTTATTAACGACATAATAGCAGACGCTTTATGTTTTGTATAACTTTTTTCTAAATGATAAACCACCTCTGGACTGTTCAGTTTGTAACATCATATTATTATAACTATTATAATAATGATTCTAACTCTGAACTGAGTGTATCTGAAACAAAGTGCCACTGGGAACACGTTTCCCAAGACTTAAAGAAACTGCTAAAACTACCCCACTGTCTCGTGTTTTCTCTACACATACACACTCAAAACAACAAGAGTTATTAAAAAACAACAACTATATACATAAATATATAAAATCTATATAGGTATACAAAATATACTTACAATATATAGGTATACAAAAAAACTATATACATCAATAATATATAAAATCTATATAAGTATACAAAGTATCCTTGCAATATATAGGTATACAAATACTTTGAATACCTCATATAGCAATCATTGTTTTATCATTGTTTTATCATAGCAAATAGTTATTAGCACAGACTATACTTTAGCATGCTGTAAATGAAGCCAAAATGTAATATACAAATGTATTTATTATTGGTAGTATTTATAATAATAGTACTAGTAATAATAGTAATAGTACTTATTCCATTAACTGCCACATTGTTAAACATTAGTCAGTGCTGAGTTACAGTAGGAAATGACTCCACTCTAAATATGTGCCCCTGAGCAAAGATACAGGGAATGATTCTCTGGAGACTTAGTGTCATCATGAATCTAACAATGAATAACAATGATCATTTTATTGGATCAATATGACTGACGAGAGGAATGTCTCCCAGTTCATTATGTTCAATAACCATTTTATCTTTATCATCTAACCAAAGTTTATACAAACTATAGATCTAGTTCAACTTCATTTCAAGATCCCAAATGCATGTTTTAACACAACAAGGTCGTCCCGATACTTCTGTGAGCTGCTCAAGGGCAAAATGGACTTCTACTGTTTAAATATTCATCTGACTCCTCGGCCTTTCAAAATATACTTGTAAATATGAGCTATAGGAGAGCAGCAGTGCTTTAGTGAGCAGCTACTGAAAGGACCTCAAATCCACTTTTTATTGACATGTGAAAAGTCAAAGCTGATGAATTCTATTGTATTAACACGCTAACCTTGACAGGAGACTGGAATGTGATTGTCTGACAAAAGCGCCCTGACTAAGTGTCCATAAGCACCTCTAAATCACCTTAGATTTCACACCTGCTCACCTCACATACACACAGAGGAAATATGCAGCGCGAGACCTGGCAGAGCCTATGGAGCAGGGGGTGCTGTGAAGGGCCCTCGTGGTCTTGTGATGCCAAGTTTGACATGCCAACAGCTGGCCCGGGACACAGAGACGCTGCCGTGTCCAGTTTATATTTAGGCTAAGTGCTCCGGGTGTCAAGGGAGTATATTTTGAAAGAGTTGCACAGCCAATTACTGATTGCAACACAAACCACTTGACTGAGGGCTGGCCTGGTCTGACTCAGGGGCAGATGTCAGCACATGGAAAGGTGAGAGAGGAAGGAGGGGCTCGCATGTCAGCGTCACCCTGGAAAGACCCAAAAGGGCAGCCGGGGCGGCCATATTTGGTCCAGGCAATAGGACATATGAGAGCAGCAGTCACATGTTTGGGAGAGGCTCCCGTGAGAGCAACGGTGCAGGAAACACTTGTACACAGGATTTATGCTCTACTTTTCTACTTTGAGCAGTCAATTACTAAATGACTGAGTTTGCATTTAAGAGGCATATATAAATAAGAGAAGTCAACTACAGGGTGACAATGACTTCCCACTCATAAGAATAAGACTTTTACTAACATCAACTGCATTGTAAGTGTGTAAACCAGTAAATCAAGAACAAACAGCTCATGGCCGTGGGCTTTAATGATACATAGTTCTGCTGATACTGTATCAGTGCACTTCAAAGGTTATATCCGGAGAGATGTGCTTGCAGGCACAACTTCAGAAATCATTTATTAACCACAAGACCTACTGTAAGTAAGTCACATGTAGCCCTACTAAAACGTGAGGGGACCTGGTCTGAAGCGTGAGTTGGATGGAGAGTCGTTTAGCAAAGGTCGATAAGCACAAAGTCATGAATAACACACCGCTCCATAACCCACACTGACATTAACACACAAGTGAAAAGCACAGAGCAGCACCTCACACACACTTTATCCCACCACATATTCACATAGTGCATTATTTTTGTCATATTTTGCTGGTCTCACCTGCATTGTTTTCCCATGCTCTGCAGTAAACCATCTGGATCTATCTTATATCCTCAGATAGGGGCCCAAGGGAAGACAAAGTGTATATTCCATCGTGTGGTGTCTTGTTGAAGTAAAACCATTTTAAGACCATCTTTTCTTCTTTTAATCTCAAAAGGTGTGAAGTGAACAGCCTGGATACCTAGGTTTATTCAAAGCGTAGAAGAATTAGTTTGGGGAACTTCTTGTTGATTCCTTGAAGTTTCTCCTGCTGTAGTGTACTATGAAAGAACCACAAATTGTAGCTCATTCAGTTTATTTCCATTCACAATTCAAAAAACTAATTTACAGCATTATACTTGTGTTAACACATGTTGTGGTTTGTTTTTACTTCACACAATAAATGTTCAATGTTATTGTTAATACTTACTGATTACATTTAGCAGCTTAAAAGTCCTGCTCTTGAGGTCTTGTGCCAAACCAGTCTCCAGGATCCGGGGCTCTTATAAATGTGGACCATGGGACCTTTGAGCGAGGCGGGTCTACAGGGATAAGAATAGCAGGCCAAATGTGCTGCTGCCGTATTTGGATAAGGAAATGTACACCACCGCCTCGTACTGTAAGATATCCAGAAATGTGTCTGAGAGGTGACCTACTTTAAACAGCCAGACTTCCCCTAAAAATGGAAAGATTAAATGATATATTATCAGGAGGTTATAGATATAAAGTTTCTCTCAGTGTTTAATTTGTATTGAAGACTTCCCATGTAGGGACATTTGCTCTTTGCATGTGGTACTGTGCATGTTTTAGGTAAAAGGTTAAAGGGAAACCACTTTATTTATTTGAGTTTAGTTGTGTCACAAGCAGCGATCGTGATCCAGCAGCAGCACTTCTTAATTTAATGATTATATTATATGAAGATCA
The DNA here is from genome assembly GCA_000787155.1 of Scartelaos histophorus. Taxonomy (NCBI): domain Eukaryota; kingdom Metazoa; phylum Chordata; class Actinopteri; order Gobiiformes; family Gobiidae; genus Scartelaos; species Scartelaos histophorus. The sequence goes on along the minus strand of KN504616.1, from coordinate 8,136 downwards.
GCCTAATAATAAGAAGGAGAAATTGTGTACAAGTGGATATTCCTTAGACCATCAAAATACATTAATCTTTTTACTTGTTATTTTGGTGACACCTAATGGTGAGTGTGTGAAAGGCAGGAGACACTTTCATTTAAATCTTTTCATGGTTTAGTAATTATGAATTACTTGAATCGCTGATGCAGTAGCTATTTTAAATTGAACTGAACTTGCAGTACCTTTTATAACTGCTCACCTGTCCCTGTGTTCACGCTGTGGTGCGGAGGGAATACACAGTGGAAGAACAATAATCATCTGGAAACATCTGCTGCACGTTCTCACGTTCATTCTCTCACGTAGCTGCGCCACTTGTGCCATCACCGCCCATTAACACGTGGGCTCAAATTAAAACCAAACTACAGCTCAGATGAATTGTCTTTGGAGACTGAAAACATCTGGAAAAACATGTGCAGCGGGTAAAGAAACCTGTGTGTATTTTACATAATAGTTTTTTTTGAGGTTGTAAATTTATTAACAGGGTTACGACAAGAGACCGTGAAGATACAGGCAGAGGACCAATAATCCCCTGGTAGAATGCAGAAATAAAGGCGCAGTGTCCTCTTGTGGTCAACATGACAAACTGCAACAATCTAAAATATATTTGAAAGGATGCGGGCGGCCACCGTTTAATACATCAAATCCTGTACATTTTTGGAACGAATATATGTAATATATGTACATTGCTGAGAAATGTTCTTCTTTGATTTATGAAGATTGGTACAGAATATCATATTTTACCTTATTATATCTTGTTTTAATTATGTATTTATTTGTATGACATATAGGCTGAAATAGTTCGTCTTTAAATCCACCTTTTGTAATATTCTGCATTCTTCACAAAACTGGCTTCATATGGGCTCTTCTCAGCTCTTCTCAGTTGACACCTGCTCGTAAAGTTTGCTGAACAAACCCGGCGCGGCCACAGTGAGGGATGGGTTAAAAGTTCTTGTTTAAAAGTTTGACTTAGTGCGTAAGTGACTGGACAGAGTTCGTTAAACTGACCAGAGCAGCCTTCAGCCCTCCTCTTCCACAGACAGACCTCCTGGGAACTGATATGTTGTGTATTAGACACGAAGCTGGGAGGCTGCGTTTCTACCGCTTTGACAAATCCGTGATACATGTCGTGAGCTGACTTCTGCTTCGAACTAAAAGGACTAGTCTGTTTTACTGCAATGGCACAATGGACACTTTTATTTCTCTCCTTTTATCAAGCACTAGCTCCGCTCGTCAGTGCGCAGGCTCAGCGCGGGGGCCCATGGAGACACAGGATCCAGTGGGAGAATAATGGCCAAGTGTACAGTTTAATGAGCACGGGCTCACAATACCAGGTCCCGGGACGATACAGGGGCCCATCCCGGCTTTACGTGAGCGGCAACGGCCACCAATTTCCCGGGTTGCAAAGACCAGCCTCACTGTACAGACCATCACAATATGCAGCTCCTTTCCAGTACGCACCGGTCTCAGCTCGTGCGTCAGGGGCCAGACTTACGGAGCGCCATGTGCGCCCGGCAACAACTGGACTTCAGGGCACTCCACAGTTCACAACCACAAACGCTTCTGCTGTCGCGGAGACGGAAACTGGATTAGCAAGGACTAGTGTTGACCCCTCATCCCAGCACACCAGGAGCGAACCAGTAACCCGTGCCCAAAGTCAGTCTTTACGCACGGTGCCAGAACCTGTCACTCGTACGCAACACCAGCCGTTACGCACGGTGCCGGAGTCACTGACGCGGACACTGAATCAACCTTTACGTACGATACCTGAGTCTTTAGTCCGTGCGCAAACCCAGCCTTTACGCGCGGTGCCAGAGGTTGTGTCCAGGGAGCGCGCACAGACGGACCAGTCCATCCTAGGACCTGTTCCACCACCAGAGCGAGACCCCGACGTCCCGGTCCCTTTTACAGCGATAAATGAGGACTCCACAAACGATGCCAACACAAACTCTGTGGACGTGGTTAACGACGACCCTCGGAACCCGTTTAAGAACCATAGGAACTCAGTCCTCTATAATATGTATCCAAACAGAGCGAGGCCAGCGGCGCGTCCTCAGCGCCCTCCTCCAGGGACCGGCTACGGCACCAGGCTCTTCCAAAACGGTGAGTTATTTTACCTGTGTGTTGATGAGCAGCAAGAAAGAGAATGTTATGCTTTTTTTTCTTTTTTTTTTTTTAAAGTTCGTTTGCTCTTATCAATTAAGTCTGTCTTACGCATTCTGTGGGCTAATGATAAAAAATATTTTTCAATTTGTATTTCTCAGTGATGAATGGGCGATGTACTGGACTTATCTACGTGCAAGAAATTGTTGATTTTAGAATGGATTTTCTCTTTAAGTTGGAACAGTCAAAAAATAAATGAACAAAAAAATAGAAATAAAAATCACAACCCGACTTAAAGTAACCCTTTCATCAGATTTGAAAACCATCTGTCTCTGCCAATCTCCCTCTCACTGTCTCTCTCCATTTATCTCTCTCCCTGTGTCTCTCTGTATCTCCCTCTCTTCTCACCCCTCTCCTCTCTTCTATAGGCCTGCCCGACTTGGTACCAGACCCGTATGCAATCCAGGCTGGCACATATGTCCAGAGAATGCAGATGTACGCTCTCCGCTGTGCTGCTGAGGAGAACTGTCTGGCCAGGTGAGCGATCTGCCAGTGGTGATTCATAATTCACTAAGCACACACCTACACATAAGAACAACTTCCTCTATTTTCACGCTTCAAGTCAAAGGCCATTAACATGTCCCATTTTGAGCTGCTAGATAATTATGGTGTCAAACTCTATTAAGAAACATTACCCAACATCCTGCCAATGCACACATGTTCTTGGCTCATATCTTCATGCAGCCTTTTTCATGGCCTTAAGCTGCTAAAAAGCTACAGAGGACCTCATTTGTATCTATTATATGTGTCATTAAAAAGGTGCTGAATGGAAAACCTACTGAAACACTGTACTCTCTTTACAGCACCCAGAGTAGGACTGTCAAAAAATCTACCCAGATATTGATACTAAAACATCAAACATCATTTGGAGCTAATAAGTGTTGTTGTTGTGATGACATGAAAAAACCAAAATGAGATATTTTCTTAATTATTTAGAATGGTATAATGGTATTGAACTAAAATAAGACCACCTGAAAACACTGGAGAAATATTTTATGTATATATAATATAATATTATTTGTATTGAAAATTCCATTCTATTATTTATCACTGTGGGACCTTGTTATGTTATTCAGAATATTGTATCTTTTTTAAGTGACAGGTGAAAGTATTGCATGTCAAATATTGTTATGGAGAAGTGATTGTCCAACAAAATGTCCTGCCAACACACAAATGTTCTGAGGTGGTTTTCCAAAAGCATCCAGCAAAATGGAACAAACTAAGAGTATTTTTCACAGTTAT
>KN504615.1:1915-14481 GCA_000787155.1 Scartelaos histophorus | reverse complement strand
TTTTAGGAAGGTGTCGATATGTGAAGAGGCGACCCTTCTGTTTGGTAAAGCTATTTAATGTACTGTGGAACATTCCAGGCAGAGCAATGACATATCCATAAGAATAAGCAGGTGATGAGGCTCCAACCACAAAGTAGCATCGTGCACCTTTAACTGCAGAAGTGCAATAAACTATTGAGATTTCGAGGAAGCCTTTAGGGAAATTACTATGACAAAACCATTCCTCAGTGAGAGATAATTGACTTTTATTAACTCAATCCTATTAGTTGTGTTGTTTTGCATTTTCATTATGTAAATGTTTTTAATTTTGCCAAAGAAAGACAAAGAAGCCGCTTAACCACATCTGTTTCAATCTCCATAGCTGTAGAAATTGCATTGTTTCAGATCACTAATGATACAATTGCCTGTATTGTGCTGTACTCTGATTATGTGCATAAATATTTATAATTTAGTCATGAATAGGATTTGTATGGAGGAATCAATTAGTTCTTACTCACCTGTAAAATGGCATTGTGGATTCATAAAGACGTTTGCTTTGTTTTTTGCGGTTAATTTGTTGATTGCTTTTGCTCAATGGTGGCGGTTTCTGTGTGAGGAATTAGAAAGAACTCATTGTACCATTCATAAAGTTTGAGAGAGAGACAACAGCAACATTTATGCTTTTTTTGGACTAAAGTGTCCCTCATGTGTCCTGCAGCATGACAGCAGTGTCCATAGGGAAGAAACAGGAAAGACCTCACTCTGCTCTGTGATGAAATGGGCTATTCCCTTTAAATATTTCATCTGGAAGGTCTTGGAGTCTTTCTTGTGGAAGGTCTTCTGCCACATTTGCTGATACGTGAGGTTTAAAAAGCCTGTAGTACCTCAGCTCCTTAGTTAGCTCCTTCGCTTGCATCTTCATGGAAACATTTGGGACCATCACTTCACACAAAATACATGCTGTGACTTGCCGATATTGTTTATGGAAACCGTGTGTCTGCTCAGTATTTCATTACAACATATTATCACCACCTTTATACAATGCATCTTGGTTTGCTCTTTTTCTCTATAAACACACTTATCTCTTATTTAGTATCACTCAACCTTGAATATCTGTCTTTGCGTGTCTTGCAGGTCTTTTTTTCCTGCTTCTTCAGACTGTGCTTGTTCATACTGCTAATCCTGCACATGTGTCATCCACCTGTAGTACTCAATAGTGTGAATCATCTTTGCTGCAGCTGCCTAAAGCTTCCTTACCTGCTATTAATATTTGTATTACTTATCCATATGTTCTGTATACTCATAATTATAGATATGTATTGTATATAATAGTGTGTTTCTTAAAGGGCCCATGTTGTGCGATTTTCTGTTTGAATGTTCTAATGTCATTTACTCATCAAAAACATACCTGGAGTTGTGTTTTGTTTCATTCACAAATGTTTAACACACAAAGTGCCGCATATTAAAACTGTGTTCTTCTCTCAATCAGAAAAACACTCTTGCAATATCATGTGTAATACAGAAAGTGCTCCACTGTGCTTTTAAATTCCATACACCTTCATTAGAGTCATTTGTATGATTTCAGCCCAGGAATTTCCGATCTCTGCTGAGCTAAATGCAGCTGTTAAACAACCACTAAATGACATCACAAGGTGGGGCAGAGCATTTTGAGTTTTGGAGATGTAGACAGACTAATGGATTAGTCTTAGGATTACTCAAACATAAAACAAATACATAAACTCCAGGTGTGTTTTTGATGAAAAATAAATTACTTTTTGCTCACAAGAGGCAAGTTTTTCATATATGACCTCAATCATTCAAAGTACTAATATTGTAGTTCAAATTATTAGATTTAATCAATTTTAATAGTCATTTATCTTCACTATTGATTGCATTTTTTTATTCTTCTTCTGTTCTCGTACTCTTCATTGCAAAACTGGAATTCCCCTATTGTGGACAAATAAAAATGATCGTATCTTAAGCAAAACTGATAAAGCTTTTAACAAGTATTGTGCAATTTCTCTTCAACCTCTGCAACGCCCTCTGATGTTTTCAGTTCATTTCAGGGGCCAAAGCAAATGTTTAGTCACATTTGATTTGATGATTTGAACTATTACTGATTATGACTTTTGTGTGCGTGTACAGTTCAAAACCAACTTACTTTTATTTTTCCCAAAGCAGAAATCTTTTGTGCACAAGACTAAAATGCATACAGATTCATTGCTATCTAAATCCATTCATTACTACATATATTAAGGGTGTATTATGAAACTTGCTTGTCTTTGCTCCAGATGTTATTGCTTTACTTGGAATGTTCCACTTACCTAAGCAGGTAACACTACCAGGCAAAACTATAGTGGCATCAGTGCAAGACTGTAAGAGTGTATGTTTTCTGTGCAATAAAAACCTAAATAAACATCTGCAATTGATTAAATGCAAAATATAGAAGTTTCCTGCAGCACTGTCAAACATCACAGGAAAAGCCAAAACACGTCCAATAAAGAATTGAATCCATACTAGTATTGATAGTTTGCAGTGATCACGCTGGAGGGTTCTGCATGTATATTTATGGAAAAATGTTCATCAATTACCATGGTGACACAATGGAAAGATTAGCAAACACAGCCAAAAAAGTTTTAAGAAACACAGCACCAGATTTAGTTAAAATACTGAAACCACCAACATTTGATCCTTGCAAGTAAAAGAGAACATATCTTTACTGTCAATAGCTGTATTCCACATCCTACTCACTACAATAGTACTGATATATTGCAATTTTACAGTGTGAGAACTTGGCTCAATATCTGAAGAAAAAAAAAAACAAGTGAAAGTCCTCAGTTTAAAAAATGTGGTTTTGTGAATAGGACACATGTGTTTTGGCATGATAAGGTCCTTCTGAGACAAGGGCCGCTCCTGTAGCCATTTAAAAGACAGTATGGGTCTTATCTAGTGTTACAAAGCTACAATGATTTCTTATCTTTCTGCTGCTGATCTGACACTGTAAGACTGATATAGAGCGGCCAGAGTTATCCCAGAATGCTTTGGGAAAACCAGCAGGGGTGTGTGTGTGTAGTGAAAGTGTATAGGGTGCAGACCACATGTTTTGGACCGAGAGCCAAGTGAAAAGATAGGACTTCACCTGTGACTGGTTACAACATCTAAAAACAAGAATTACAGCCCCTATTCAAACCTGAGGAGATGTAGTCACCCTTCACAAGCGGTTTGCAGATAAAAAACCCAAAAAGTACATGCTGAAAGCTGGAGCAAAGCCAGTGAAATAGTAGGGGAGTTCGCTGTTTTCAAGCTGTCATATTTGTGGTTATAGGCTTTTGTCCTTGGTTAACATTGACTTAAAAGCACAGGCTCCATTGGGAATGTTAAGCTCGGATATCAGAAGTTCAAAGAGAGAGATGAAAATGGACTTTGGAGCAGACAATTCTATCCAAGCCGTTTAGCTGGCCCTATAGGACTATTACTGTTATTAGGAGAATATTTTTAGTAACATGCAAAATGTATCAACCTTTTGACCTTAACTGTATTTTTTGTACATACATTTCTCACTTTTGTCTTATGTTTAACTTTTCTGGTGCGATTTCTGCCACCTGCTTGTCTCCATCGAGGTGTTTGCCACAGTAAAACATTAAACAGGAAAGCAGATGATTTCGCTTGGTCAAGTTACACATCAGATCTGTAAGAATGTTGTGTTTTTTAAGCTTTTTCTTTTTTCAGTAATAACACCAGTGTCGTGCGGTCAGGGGAGGCAGGTGAATAATCATGAAAAAAAAAAAGAAAAAAGAAACTGTACTTAAAGAAATAATAATATTTTCCATGGTTATGTGTTAAAAATGCATTTGGAGTATGACTACACGTTTCTGCCATTTTTTTTTAGTAAAAATGGCTGATTTTGAGTTTTTCCGATCAAATCCAGGGCAGAAACCCCGGGTGAGGCAGAGTGAACTGTGCCTCACGTATGACACATGATCCAATACAAACTGGTGATGATGCCGCCAGATTCTGTTCCTCAGCATCACCAGTATGAACTTTACACAGATATTCGTTATACACCACAACTTTCTGCAGTCTATGTAATGTGTTTTATGTGTGTGTGAGATAACTATTCATGCTGATCGCACAATAAAGAGCAGAGAAAAGTCAGCAGGTGAGGCAGGCAGTACTCCGCCTCACCTCAAGGGGGCGCACGCAAACTGGCAGCTGCTTTGTGCTGCAGCTTCAACAGAGACAATCTACAGTCAGCGCCAAGCTCAGGCCAGTAGGTCAAGCACCGTGGATCCGTCGCATTATGGAGAGTTGTTTTTCAGGACTTCGGCATTTCTCAAAACTGGATTTTCAGTCCAAAAAGAAGGTGATAAGTGAAGGAACCAACGCCAGAGCTCAAAGGTTTGATTCAAACGACGGGGCAGACGAGTCGTTCTTTTCAAACGGAGTGGTACAAACGAATAAGATGCATTTTTTTAGTTTTATGATTGTAAATCTGACTAATCTGACGTCACTGAATAACACGTAACAGTTGAATAAATGCAAGACCAAAGATCCAGTCACAAAGCTTGCAGTTATACAAAGCCTGCAGTTATAGGAATACAAATTTAATTACAGGCACAAGCGAAATAAAAAGACAAGAATTATGAAGAGTGGGTTAACACGAACATTATAAGACCACAATAACAAGGCCCACTGCTGCAGTTATAGACAGAGGGAAGAGTTTTTCAATGTAAAGTCAATTGGAAACAGAGCTGATGGAGCTGGATGTGCTCCTATGTTCACTTCCTAATCAGAATGGAGTTAGCTAAATCCATTCCCATGCAAGACTGACTTTTAATCCCGTACTGTGCAGCATTCTTGTGGTGCAATGAAAACATCTTGAACTGCATCTTGTTTAATGACTGAGGAGAATAAAGTATCCCAAGTGACAGCATTGTGGCTTCTTTTCAAGTTAATTTTATTGCCATTTTAACGTCTGTCTTAGTCTGTAAAGCATTTGAATTACTTTACAAATGATTCTCTACACATAGACTTCCCTTCCCTTAATCTTCCTTACAAATCCTGTTATGATTTAAAACAGACAAACCAAGGTCCCCTGTTTATGAAAATATATTTTGACAACTCAGAAACCCACGATCGATAGTTTAGACGTCAGCTCCTTCTTGTGGCTTTTTCACGTTTGAGTTTCCGTTTTGCTTTGTTTTTTTTAATTAAAACAGCACATTTTTACTCTAACTTAAGATTTTACACTCACTTTGGTTGTTTTAAGTCGTGAATTAGCAGAACATATATTATTTTACGTGCTAATTCAGGCAGGTGCGTAATGGCTTCCTCACAACAGCTGATGTGTAATTTCAAAATCTTTGATTGTTCGTTTAAATTTGCAAAAACCCACATGTAGCTCAATTACCATACCAAAGTACTAATGTTTTTGCTTGATTATAGTATAGACTGCAGAAGAAGTGGACTGAGTGAGTGCGACGTCAGCTATAACATTCAGCTCCAGTCAAATGAAGCTCATCGAAGCTGCAGTTATAGGAGCAAATTTGGAGACAGGTCCAAATTTTATAGCAAATATCAAAACCAAAATGACAAGTTTGACAGCAGAGAAAGGGATAATGTTTTGTTTTGTTTTATTTTTTTAAACTTAAAGTGAATTTGTGCTAGAATCGAGCAGGTTAGCTATGCCCATTTATATATATAGCCTATGGTTTGCATTAGGGCCTTAGCATTAGTTCAGCAGTGTGTAATTCTAGCTAACTGAACAGGGATCATTTATTACATGACATTAGGCCAGCATGTGTTTTACATGTTTCCAACACAGACCTCTGAAATCATAAAAACTCAACTTATTGGCTCATAAAATAACAACAGAAAGCCATAAACCAGGCCGATTCTGCAGGGGCCGACTGTCTAACCTGGTTTCTATTCACAATTAATACCTGCTATAAATGCCTGTGTAAATAACAGATAGGATAAATCTGCTAATTTTCTGCTAGTATAACTTTGATTACATCTCTGCAGGCCCTTTTTTATGGAAATACTTTGATAACGCATCGGTGCATTATTTACAACCAGAAATTAGGAAACATCTTTATGGCTTAACTTGTTTGATCTGTGATAGTAAAGTTTGAAATGAACAGAAAGGCTGAACGCAATAATCATTTGCATTTAATGAGATCTTGTGTTTACCCTTTATGATTAAAATTAATTTAATGACCTAGTAATATTATTTAGATAACCAGCTTAGGAAATACTTTATACTACGGAGCTCAACAGTGACCGACTTCCCCCCGGTTCTGGAAGTTCTTGTTCATTTTTCCCATAGACATTAATATTAAAAGAGTGAAAACTTGCTCAGGGTTACTCGGCTATGTGGTAACTAATGACCACAAGACTTTAGTTTTATTAAAAATCTGTTTCTGAATCTTTATAAGTCACTAAGTTATTTAAACATTTTGCAGAATTTTGCATTTAAATGTGCTCTAGGCGTAAGGCATAACACAGTTGGTTATTAGTTACCACATTGCTGAATATTTTAAAAGATCTATGGGAAAAATAAATGGGAAATGTACTTCTGGAATCACAGTGAGCAGCACCATTGTTGAACTTCATTCAAATTCAGTACAATCTGGATTCATGTGTAATTACACAGTGCAACATGTAAGTTAGGATTTCCCATTTTATTCTTGAAAGACTTTTCCCCCGTGGGGCAGGCTGTATTGTAAACACAATAATTTGTGACAAAATCAGACGCTGTGTCCTGTCTGCATCTAATTATGGGACATTTTATTGACCGCAAACATGGAGGAAAGACTGTAGTTTATTTTTATCCCAAAGGACTGCGCACATGCCCTGGAAACTCACAACAACATGAACACTTGGCAATGAGAGTTTGTAAGAGCTACACAGGAACAAGTTAGAGTATCACTGTAGACTGAGACAAGCTTTATTGATCCGCAAGGGAAATAACATGCTCCTTTCACTGCTATAAACAGTATAAAAACAGCCAGTGAAGATGAAGAAGTCTGTGGTGCAAAAACTTACTGTGATATTTAAAAAGTGTCAAAAAGGCATTCTGCTGGAATTAAAATAAAATGACATGGGGTTATGTGACCTACAGCATGTGCCCAAATGTACAAATTACACGACAGTGAAAAAACACATCAAAATGTACAACTTTTTGTACATAAGATGAAGTATAAAAACACACATTAAAGTACTCTGTATGACATTGGAATGTTAGTGTTACAGTTTCCTCTACAATAGCCAAATTCAAGCTATTTCAAATGTTATTATTTATTAAGTAATTTTTGTACCAACTAAATGTGAGAGAGTATTCTAAAATATTAAAAGCAGACTGATTCTACAAAATATACTTTTTTGATTTTTTACCATGTTTTCCCGCACCATTTACACGCCTGGAGGTGTATTTGGAGTGACTCAGCCATCTTTAATTGCTTATTTTTAAGACGCCTTTTAGATCAATATTGCGACTTAAATGTGCAAATTCTAACTTAATGATCCACTATTATCATAGATTATAGCTACATTATACATTACATTACATTATAGCACATGCAGACACAATAAGTCTTCTTTTATGCAGTTTCAGTAGTATTAGCAGAATGTTGCTCTCCTCTTAGTTTAGCGTGTTTTAATTTTATGTGGCAATATTGGGCCTTCATAATACTCTCAGTTCGGACATTCTGTTTTCATGCCCAGACTCTCCCCCTCACCTTGTAATAATGATGAAATAACCTTAAAAATATATGGGATTATAAACAGGAAACTTTGAAAGCAAGAGCCAGTGCCCTCCAAGACGCTTTAAGTCCAGATTCATGTTGGGAGTGGATAGTTTATGACTCATCACTGCTGCAAGATAAAAAATATTTATGTTCCCATCAACTTAATGAAAAATGTGAAGTTTTTCAAGTAGATTAATAATATTTGAAGAGTTTTATTTTTAGAAATTTGTAAATTAACTTTTTGCCTCTTCTCTTCTCCTTTCCGTGTGTGACTCACTGATGTTCCAAGCGCGTCATCCCCAAATAAACTGAAAGAAAAGACAAGTGCATCTGAATGGAAAGTCAAGTGCTTGTAACAAAAGCATCTCTAGGTTGAAATAAATTACATTATTTTTAGTTTGTTTGTTTCATCATCAAAAAAGGGACAAACCATTTCAATGTTATTTCCATTTTTTTTTTTACCACCCATAATACAAAAGAGGGTTGTTTTTTTTGTTTTTTTAAACTGGGATTATTCATACAGTCTCGATGTAGTGAAGATTGAACATCGTCCTGGTGCTGCCTTTTTCCAGCATCAGTAACATAATTTCCCAAACCACAATCTAGTGCTATAGGAATGTGCATGTGGCTCTGACCTGACATTATTCACACAAAATAGCATTAAAACTATATCTGTCATTCTTCTTTTAAAAGGCATTGTTTTGACTACACAAGTTGGAGTGAAAGAAATAGACTAAAAAATTTAATATTAAGAGTCAAAGCAATTCACAGTTCAAATCAATAATTTGACAAAAAAGTAAAATTTAAATTAGTTTAATATTTGTGATTTTGCTGTTGAACGTGCACTATGTAAGTTTCTGGTGAATGGTCGGGCTGTGCGACAAGCCTCTCTGGGGAGGGGTCCCACTGTGAAGAGGTCCCTGGGAAAACCTAGGACACTCTGGAGGGACTAAGTCTTGTGATCCAGCCTCAGATAAGATGGGTGGAGGGATTCATTAAATAGTTTCAGATCTAAAATGTACCAGAATCTGTAAATAGTTGCACTTATGGTCACAAAAACATCAAATTTGATGCAACAAACACACAATAGTTAATAGTTTATCAGTCTGATGAAGAAAAACTTAATTGGATTAGAAAACCAAAAAAAAATACATCTGCTGAATCTCCCCACAACTTCTGTTAATATTATACACCAGTATCATCCTTCTCTACTGCTTCCCTGCGTCAGTAACAGGAATAAACTCACAAAGGTCACACACACAGCATCCAAAATGATCAGCTGGCCCATCACAGGCCTCTCTCACCACAAGAGTAAAGCCGTCAGAGGCCCAGACCGTCAGCAGGGACTCGGACCACCCTCTCTACTAACACTTCTGTTTGCTGCCCTCAGGCTGCAGATACAGGACTTTGAGGTAGAAGTGGGCATGTTGCAGTTAGAGCGTTGTCCTTTCTGCCATCACTGCTCTGAACAGTCATCTGGATCTCCACCAGAATCTGTGTTCTTGTGTCTTTACTGTTTGGATCTATGTTTGAACATTGTCTGTGAAAAACAGTTTTCCCCTGGGGACAATAACGGTCCATCTATTGCTGCGTATTACAGTTTTAATGTGTTTATCTGTTAATCAAAGTTTGCTTTACAGCTTCTTAAAAACATGCAGCACAACATTATGTGCTCTCCTGCAGCCGTTTGTGACTTCCTGTTGACCTGTCACCCAGACATCACCGAGAGTCTGAGTTTTTTCTTTTTCTGTTTGCAGGGTTCAGAGGAAAAGGGAAACTTAAGTTGAAAATATTGAGCTGAGACAAGTAGAGAGACAGGCCTGTAAAGAGAAAGGAAAAAAACAATGGGTGTAACGCTTATGCATCGTACTCAGATTTGCATATTTCAATATTCATGAATTGTGTATGTTAAAACTGTGGGTCTAAGATAGCGTGAGCCCCATGTATTTATGTGCAGTCTGGGATTACGCTGCAAGACCCAGATGTCTGTATTAGAATTGTATGTCGAGGGAATAAACTTTTGGCTTTTAAATTGTCCTGTTTTGACTTCATCCATTTGAACACGTTTTATACAACACTATGAAGAATGACTACAATTTTGTTTTTTATTTTATTTTTGTTTGTTTTAATGCAGCTTGTAAAGACATTTGTCAAGAGGAAGATTTTAGATACTATTCGATGTGAGTCGCTCTTCAGGACTCCCCACCTAAAAACGTAGTGCCCTTTTAACTTTTTCAGAACAAGAACCCTCCACTTCAGACTCTATTCTCCAAACAATGAAAGAACATTATATATTGAACATTATATTATGCTGCATCCTGCTCTGTGGCTCTGTCCTGCTTCGCTCAGCTCCTGGACATAAACACAGACACAGGTGAAATCTTTCCAGACGGCTCCATAAAACGCTCCGTGGACTCTCCTCCTCTCTCCCCAACCCCCCCGGTTCTGTCTCTTTTATTCTTTATGCTCTTTCTTTCTCTCTTCCTCTCTCTCTTTCCTATTTCCCTCTCTGATCCTTTTCTCACAGCTCTCCAACTTTCTTTCTCTCCTCTACTTTTACTCTCAGTCTCTCAGCCCCATCTCACCCCATCTCAGTCTCTCTCTTTCTCATCCCCTGTCACCTCTATTTCTCTCCCTTTGTCTTTCTCTCTCTCTTATGCTTTCATTTTCTCTTTGTCTCTCTCTTTGTTTGTCTTTCTCCTCTCTCTTGTCTCTCTGTCTCTCTTTCTCTATCGATCTCTCTCTTTCTCTCCCTCCATCTCCCTTCTCTCTTCTCTCTCACTCTCTTTTGTTGTCTCTCTGTCTCTCTCTTTTTGTCTGTTTTTCTTCTCTATTGCTGTCTCTTTCTCTATTTCTGTTTCTCTCTCTCTTCCTTCCTCCTCTCTCTCTCTCTCTCTCTCTCTCTCTTTCATTGTCTCTCTCTTTCTCTCTCTCTCACTCTCTCTCGCTCTCTCTTTCTCTCTCTGTGTCTTTCATTGTCTCTCTCTTCTTTCTCTCTCTCTCTCTCTCTCTCTCTCTCTCTCTCTGTGTGTCTCTCTTTCTCTATCTCTATTCTTTCTTTCTCTCTCTGTCCCTCTATTCTCTCTCTCTCTCTATTCTCTCTCTCTCTCTGTCCATCTCTCTCCTCTCTCTCTCTCTCTCTCTCTGTCTCCCTCCCTCCCTCCCTGTCTCTCCCTCCCTCTCTTCTCTCTCTCTCTCTCTCTCTCCATCTCCCACTCTTTCTCTTTCTCTTCCTCTGTGTCTCTCTGCTCAGACTCCCTGGTTCACCTCCACTCGCCCTGCATTCAGGCTCTAAGCTGTAAAGCACTGGCCCCTCGCAGGTCACGACCTTTACCTGAAAACCTCAGTCGACAGGTTGTATTTACACAGGTGAAACAGGAGGACGCAGTCTACAGGCCGTTTTACTGTCGCCTCCACAAACCCACACAAATGAATAAAACCCAACAACATGGAAAGTCTGGATTTGCCCCAGACATAAACAGCTACAGGTGTGTAATGCCACCCAGACACTACAGGCTTTTGGCAATGCACTTTGGAACATATTATTTTAAAAGTCCAAAAATCTGACTCTTGTGAGCTTTAAGCCATGTTATAATCCTGTTACCTCATCAAAAACACATGGCGCCGTGTTCTGTTTCATTCACACGTCACTTTATTATTAGTTTACCTACATCTCCAAAGCTCAGAATGCTCTGATCCACATTGTGAGGTCATGAAGTGGTCGTTAACAGCTACATTTTACCTTTCGTTCAGTACAGATCGGGGATTTTCTGCTCAGACTCCCTGGTTCACCTCCACTCGCCCTGCATTCAGGCTCTAAGCTGTAAAGCACTGGCCCCTCGCAGGTCACGACCTTTACCTGAAAACCTCAGTCGACAGGTTGTATTTACACAGGTGAAACAGGAGGACGCAGTCTACAGGCCGTTTTACTGTCGCCTCCACAAACCCACACAAATGAATAAAACCCAACAACATGGAAAGTCTGGATTTGCCCCAGACATAAACAGCTACAGGTGTGTAATGCCACCCAGACACTACAGGCTTTTGGCAATGCACTTTGGAACATATTATTTTAAAAGTCCAAAAATCTGACTCTTGTGAGCTTTAAGCCATGTTATAATCCTGTTACCTCATCAAAAACACATGGCGCCGTGTTCTGTTTCATTCACACGTCACTTTATTATTAGTTTACCTACATCTCCAAAGCTCAGAATGCTCTGATCCACATTGTGAGGTCATGAAGTGGTCGTTAACAGCTACATTTTACCTTTCGTTCAGTACAGATCGGGGATTTTAGGGCTGAAATTATCCAAATGATTCTATTTTACAAGGGAATTATTGTGAAATGGTTCAGTGTTTCATAAAATTAGGCCAAGTGAAGTCAGATCTGTGGAGAGTCTATCCTGCTCACAGAATGCACGTTTTTCAAGATATTTTAAGCAACAGAAAAAACATGTCTTTTTTATTTTTTTTTTTATGTAAAATGAGTAAAGAAAAAAGTCTTGATAGATTAGTTTAATTTTATACTGTGGAAAATTTTAGGCAATAATATCTTCACCACTGTAATCTGAATTATTGTGAAATGGTTCAGTGTTTCATAAAATTAGGCCAAGTAAAGTCAGATCTGTGGAGAGGCTATCCTACTCACAAAATGCATGAAAAAAACATTTAAAAAAACATGCCTTTTTATTTTTTTTTTATATATAAAATGAGTAAAGAAAAAAGTCTTGATAGATTAGTTTAATTTTATACTGTGGAAAATTTTAGGCAATAATATCTTCACCACTGTAATCTGTAGATAAAAAAAAAAAAAAAAAAAAACTATAAAAACTATATAAC
>KN504612.1:17568-60185 GCA_000787155.1 Scartelaos histophorus | reverse complement strand
GGTGGCTGCATTGTTCTCTGACAGGTGCCTGATCTGACCAATCAGCGGCCAGGCTGCGCAGAGGGGGCGGGCCCAGGCTGGGCGAGGTTGACAGGACGAGGAGGGGAGGGGGAGAGCGCGAGGGGGGGCGAGCAGCCTAGTTTACAACAAGAGGAAGAGGGAGGGAAATAGAAAGAAAGGGCCGAGGATTTCAAGAGCCTGAGACTAAATAATGGAGTAAAGTGGGATTTTATGTTGCGAAGAAACAATACGAGGACCTCTAAGGACCAAAGAGGCGCTTGTATTATCAAGTACTATCCCAGGCGGACGATGCGCACGCCAGTGCCTTTCACACGGAGCGGCTAGCGCTAACCTGCTGCAGACTCGGAGCTCAACATCGGCGTTCATCTATGAATCTCGGGTTTTTAATGCTCTTTGTGTGGTTATGATCTGGCTCTTCAGTCTAGCCTTTCTCTGAGAGGAAGGAAAATAAGCCGTGCCTCATTTGTCTTCGGTATTCTCAAAGAGTCAGGGGTTTCATCGTGGTCGCGTTTTGCTGTTGTTTCATCAGTCTAGCTAACGTCAGGTAGAGCCACATTAATTGGAGGGGCTACTGTACAACAGATCCCTCACTTGATGATCACGAAGGGCTCTTTCTGATGATTTGCTCTACACTCATGTACTAAATGTACATTATAGGAACTGGGTGATGGATGAATGCAGCACGGACGACATCTTCTTGTGTAGTAAACACTAACTTGCGCCTCTTTCATGTGTAGGTACACTGGATTGGTGTTGACCATATTACCAGGTTGAGACAGATACCTGGATCATTTTGAGACGATGGTCTAAGAAGGTCTCAGGCTGATATAACGCATTAGAGCAGAGCAGATTGGTCTGGAGGGACAAAAGTGTGAATATACGCCTTTGTAGTTCAGACATGAGATGAGAACAATTGCGTTTCTTTCGCCAGAGTCTGAGGCGGGTGCACGACCAGGGGCGTTCCCGAGAGGCTGGCCCTATCTGGAGCGATGAACTTGAAGCTGCTTTTAATCCAAGATACTGTTAAACATCTCTCCCCGATATCATCTGTGAATTATCTTTTAAAACTGTACGGTATAAGAATATATAGCAAGGCCCACCTCGCATCTGGCATCACTACCTATCACGTTTAGACCGGCCCTCCTCCTGCAGCGCATGTCCTGCTCAGTCCGTGTAGTGGTCCCTGTGCATCGGCTGAGCCCCCAGAACCGCCGCAGATCAGTCTTTTACGTGACCCGAGAAGACTGCGCAGTTCCCGGGCAGATGGTGTAATCGAGGCCGCGGCTGAGCTGGAGGCCCTGTTAACCCCTTTGTGTCCGTGCGGCAGTACTAATGTAAACAAACAGGGAGAGGGCACCGGGGGTAAGCAGACCAAAGGGAGGTGCATTTTTCTCTTCGATTACCTTCACCATTCCGATAATTGCTCAAGGCACTGTTGTATTTTCCCTTTTGCATTGAGAGGTCGAAATTTATTCTAAAAGTTTACAGTACATTTTGTTCACTAGCAAGGTGCGCATTAGATTGCGGCAGTCTTGGTGGCGAAGACATTTGGACCATCTGAATATTTTGTTTGTATTGGAAGTGGACATAATGCCACGTTGTGGAGATTAGGACATGAAGCAGTAACAATTGCGATGACTCAAGCTTGTGAGAATGATACGGATTTTATACTGCTCACTACATGGTACGGTGTTGATTGTAACAGCAAGAGGTTAAAGCACACGTCTTTATACTGCTTCTGAGGATCACATCAACAATGTACTCATCAGAGAATTCCCAGTACCTGCGCCAAGGATTAAGCATGTTTGGTTAGTGTTTGTCAACTCCCCTAATATGAAATTTAAAATTACTTTGTGCTGAATTGAACATTTGATTGTTTTGTGTTTTGTGTTGTGTGTTGCGCTGAAACCCAAAAAAGTTCCTAACTCGTGAATTGTCTTCACTTTCACTGGTCATGGCAATAAAAGTTTTCTGATTCTGATTCTGATCAGTATACTGTATTGATCCCATGGCAGTGAGCAAACCTTCATATGTAACAGAAGCTGCTCTGTTAGTTTTCATGTTTTGATAGTTTTCATGTTGCTTTGTTTTGTTCACAAATTATTTTTAAATGATAAACAAATACAAGCCATTGTCATGTATTTGTGCCACTGCTGTTGAACTGATTTAAATGTTAAGCAGTTGTTTTACTCATGCATTTCATTTTATCTTCTTTTTGAAAGGTTTTTTCATATTCTGTTACCTAGCTAGTATTTAACATGCCTGTCATTGTAAATACAGGGTGGGTATATATTCTATTGAAGCTTTAGGTCTTGCTGACCATTGTTTTGTCTATTTTTCTTCTGCAGTATGGACCAACGTAGAACCACGGTCTGTCCCAGTCTTTCCCTGGCATTCATTGGTTCCTTTCCTGGCACCCACTCAATCAGACTCGTCCTCCCAGCCAGGAGAGGGTCATCACCCAGTCAACCACCCCCAAGCTGTCACTCTAAAAACAGGAGCAGGTAAAATACGGTGTTTCACTTTGAATTTCACATATGAAATTGATAAATAAACTGGCTCTTTTGTCTCATAAGAAGTACATGGGGTGGCAGCTCAGCCACAGGAGCCTGTAGAGGCCCCTCCCACCATAGAAAGAGTTCCTCCATCCCGGCCTCCCCCCTCTGCAGAGGAGCCACCTCCAGAGAAAGACAAGGGAGAAGCAGAGAGGGAGAGGCCAGACAGTGAAACGGAGAGTGATGTTGATGATCCGTGAGTTAACTTTCTTCTTTCTTTATGACTCTTATTGACCTTGGATAAAAAAACAGAATTGAGTAATTACACTTTTTGTTTCTGGATTATATTGTATGCATTAATGATAACATATAACATTGTTTTGCCCATATTTTATTTTATTAGCTTTCTTCCTGGCGTTGTTCCTGAACAACCTCTATCTACATCACCAGTGAAGAGACGTACACAGTCTCTTAGTGCACTACCAAAAGATGGAGATAAGAATAGCCCTGGAAAGGTGGACTTTTTTTCTAAAGTGCAGCTTGTAAAAACAACAGGAAAAACTAGATCATATTCTAAATGCAATTTAATGTTCCTCTTGAATTTAGAGAGAAAAGGACCATATACGACGTCCAATGAATGCATTTATGATATTCAGTAAGCGTCACCGAGCTCTAGTTCATCAGCGTCATCCAAATCAAGACAACCGAACAGTTAGCAAAATTCTTGGAGAATGGTGGTATGCATTAGGACCAAAGGAGAAACAAAAGTACCACGACTTGGCCTTTCAGGTAAGTAAATGTTAAATCAATATTCTCTTGGTAAAATAACATTTTTACTATTAACCTTTATCACACTTTTAAGGTAAAAGAAGCACATTTCAAAGCCCATCCTGACTGGAAATGGTGCAACAAAGACAGGAAAAAGTCTAGTTCTGAGGGTCGCGGGGTCCCAGGGGGCAAAGACATAAGGGAGAGAAGCATGTCAGAGTCCACAGGTTGGTACAAGACGCTCAGTAGGCCACTCTGTGTATATGCAATGAATAATAATACCATTATGCGGCAAAAATAAATGATGGAACAGCAGTGATGTTATATTTGATACTAAAGGTCCATATTCTGCAAGCTTTTAGCCATGCCATAATGCCATAATATTACCTTATCAAAAACACACCAGGAGTTGTGTATTGTATCTTTCTCACATGTTGTCATAATCCTGCGTTATTAATTTGTCTACATATTCAAAACTCAAAATGCTCTGTTCAACCTTGTGATGAAGCGGTAATTAAACACTACCTTTTACGTTTAGTTCAGTAGACTTTGGCAATTCCAGGACTGAAATTATGCAAATGATTTTTGGAAGTTTAAAAACAGTGGAACATGTCCTGTATTATCACATGACATCACAAGGTGGAACAAGAAGGGTTTTCTGTTTGAAAATAAAAAACTAAATATGCAAGGTTTGTGTGAACATGTGTGAATGAAGCAAAACACAACTCCAGGTTCATTTCAGATCAGAAAATGGCCCTTTTATAGGCACTTTAATATAATGATCTGAACATGTCTTTATGCCACTCCTAAACAGAGCCTCATTCTGTGGAGCTGAAAGGAGTGCCCCCAGGTTTAGTGGGTGTTTCTGAGAGGGGTGCAGTCGAGGGTCATGGGAGTCAGCTCACTCGACCACGAGCCTTTTCACAAAGTGCCATGCACAACCTGGAGCGGAGTGGCAGGGGCAATACACAAGCTCTGGCAGAACTGGCACAGGTATGAATACTGTTAGGTATGACTGTACAATTAATCTGTGTAATAAAAATAAGAGTCATATAATTGTTCATTTAGATGTGTGGAGAGGGTGTTAATCAGTTTTCAAGACATGCTCCACCTTTGTCACAGTCCCAGCGTGGGGTCAGTGAAGACATGACCAGTGATGAAGAGCGGATGGTCATATGCGAAGAGGAAGGAGATGATGATGTCATTGGTAAAAATATTTAAATATCTCATTCTTACTCTTCGTACTCTGGCTTAACTTTGCTTCGGTTGGTACATAGTAATATTATGTAATTACTGTTTGAGACAAGGTTTCAAAAAACTTAGCTGTAGCTTGTTTTTTTTACTCTCGACAGAGGATCCGTATCCGAGCAGCTCCATCGATCTCAAATGCAAGGAGCGAGTTACAGACAGTGACAGTGAAAATGGCTCTGGAGATGAAACGGAAAGGAAGGTAAGTCACACAAATCCTAATATATTATTTTACTTTTCCAATCTATTTCAAATGTACAGCTTCCCTTGTTTTTTCTTCGTCAGAGAGTCTTTGCCCCAGTCATCTGCTCATCATCTTCAGCTCACCCCACACATCATGGCCGCAGTGTCTCCTTGTCCTCCTACCCAAGCAGCAGTAAACGTTTTGAAGAAGCCAGGTCTTTCGGGGCAGGTTTTACAGAGCACAGACGAAAGGGTGGAGGCGATGGAGAACAGACTAACCTTCTTTCTACTGAAGGAATAGGTCTGCCAAGTTCTTTCTCTGTGCCTGGTCAGTCTGCCATCTCCAGTGCACCAGCTGCACCACCCCCTCCATCATCTACAGTGGGTCCAAGTTCAGCATTAGGCATTGGTGTTTCGAGAGCAGCCTCCACCGTGGTAACCAACGTGATGCGTCCTGTCATCAGCACACCACTCCCTTTAGCCAGTAAGCCCAGAGAAGGAGGAGCCACATCAAGCCCACATCTACCTGAAAAGAAGTCTGTGACCCCACAGCAGCAGGTCCTGATTGGGCCAGGATCTGCAAGTGGTGTTACGGCACTAGGCGGTGGGTGTTACTCTTCCTCATCACCTAGTCCTATAGGTGCAGGAGTAGGCCCAGGAAGTGTAGTCACTAATTTGGTGTTAGGAACACCCCAACCTGTGCAACTCATCAGCCCCTCTCCTCAGCCCCCACCTCCCCAGCCTCAGCCACACCTTTCTAGTGCCACATCAACCCAACTTAGTCAGAGCAATGGGCCCCTGCCTGTGCCCATACTTCAGCCCCAGTTCCTGCCTGCATCTTCCCTTGCACCCACTGGCGGAAAACCAATCACCCAAGTTCAGTATATCCTGCCTACTTTACCTGCCAACCCCAACTCCAAGAGTCCGCCTCAGCAACTTAATCAGCCAACCAGTATCTTCAACCTACCCACTGCCCCATCTGCGCACACCGTCCTGACCAACGGAAAACAGGCCAGTTCAAGTTCACTGGCTGGATATACATCGAGCCCCTCTGTGGGTGTTGTCAGCCCAGGCACCAGAGGTAAGCATTGAAAGCTTTCTTTCCTATGGGTCATATTATTGTGTATATATGGTTTATAAATTATGTTTTCCAGTACAAACCCAATCTCCAGTGCTCCAGAATAAAATGCTTGTTCCCATGGCCACTGTACGAACTGCACCAGCCCCTGCCCAGCAGTTTCCTATTGTGGCACCACCTCTTCCTGTTCAGAATGGTGCCCAAGCTGGAAGTAAGGTCAGTCACCTCAAAAAAGATTATTGGCCTTTACTTTTCTTTTATGATAACACAGACTTTGCACTATTTTTATGTAATTGCCTTATCTCATTTATTTATCAGTTAATACAGATAGCCCCAATGCCTTTAGTTCAACCCGGACTTCCTCCAGGCACAGCAGTCCAACCTCCTAGTCCTTTTCCAGTCACAGTTGGTCCAGCTACAGTGGTAGCTCCAAATACCGGCCCTTCTCAGACTGTGCTTCTCCCACCAGGCTCTAACAGGTAGGATGGTGGATTTTAACAGGTTAATCTGAGCATTGTTTATTTTTGTAGAATTGGGAGGAACCAAACTGTAGAAGGGGTGCAACTGTAGCTGTACATCTCTATTCTGGACACATTAGTCATACTGCTGGTGGCCCAAGTTGCCTCTGTTCACCACCCCCACACCAGCACTCAGCTCCTAATGTTCACACAAACACACACACACACACACACACACATATATATAGCACCAATCACAGAGTGCGCCTGCAGTACACTCACTATCCAACTCTCACTGCACCACTTTTATTTTTGTCTTCTTTGATAAGTTTAATTATCACACATTTACAGTGTATTCGGGGCACCTACATAAGTTTTCTCTTTCTGTGTTCTTTTTCATTCAGAATTACCTATGTCCACTCCACACCGGGGGTCCCTTCCACGCTGCCTTTGGTCTCCACAACGACAGGTTCACCCCCCTCCCATCAGCCCCTACCCGGATCTGCATATGTTCCATCACCCATAGCAACACTGGGCTTCACAGCCATCGCACCACCTGGACAGACCCTGGTTCAGCCTTTGATAGCAGGTCTGTGCCTTGAATATGTTATAGTTTCTCTTCTTTCAGCAGGGCTTTAATACAATACAAGCCTTTTTCTCTTCTATTTCTTGTACATAATAGCCTTATTGTCTGCTTTTTGTTGCAGAATAACACAATTTCCTTCTGTTTCCTGCTATCCAGGTCAGCCTCCAATCCTCACAACAGCTCAGTCTCCGCAACCCTCCTCTTCAGTTCCTGCTTCAGGCAATGGAGGGCAGGTCGTCACTGCCATCTACCCTTCTTCGCCTAGTGTTTCCATGGCAACAGGGGTGGTCTCCGCAACGGCAGCACCCCCTGGTGTGGTCTCCAGCCCTTGCAACACATCCTCTCACAACTTGCCTAAGCACACACCTATGTCCATCACTGTAACCCCCCCACAAGCAGACAGAGACCGGGGTCCAGATGGACCGAGTGAAAAGCCTCCTGAGAGGCAGGCAGAAGTGCTGACTCCTTTAGACCAACAGCTGCAGTCCTCCAGCGTCAGTAGCACAATAGCACCCCCCAGTGGCTCCACTATTCCCATCAGGTCCGCTAGTCCCCAACAGCACATTCAAGCATCTGGTATGTCTACTTATTCTCCTGTCACTGAAATAGTTTATTCTCCATGGACTCTAATTTTCTCCCTGTTACAGTTGGTACTACAGGAACATCAAAGCTCATCCAGCTTCCACTTAGGGCTCCTCAGAAAGTAAAGGCTACTGTGGCTACCATTCCTGTAGGCAGCTATGAAGGAGGAGGTCGAGGCAAGGAGAGGGAGAAAGACCGAGAGAGGGAACGAGAGAGAGAACGAGAGAGGGAACGTGAAAGGGAACGTGAAAAAGAAGAAAGAGAGGCAGCAGCCAGCAGCCTGTTCTCTTTTGACACTGAGCCCCCAACACAAAGCAGCTCGCCATCTCCTCATACTGCTGAAGAACCCTCCTCTGATCGACCTCCAGAGGGCTCTAATACAGCAGACAATGAAAACAGAAACAAGGATTGCCCAACCACCAAAGAGGTTAACAAAAAACATGCATTTCTTCCTTTACTATATGAAGTATAAAGCATCTTAAAAAGTTGAACTTTAAATTTCATGTATACAGGGTGGATGGAAGGAATCCATTCCGTCATCTCCTTTACCTCCACCATCAGCTGCTGAGCCCAACCTGCCTCCTCCACAGAGTGATAAAGAGGTTCCTACTCCCAAAAAGATCAAAGCACGCCCACCCCCTTTAAAAAAGACCTTTGACTCTGTGGACAAGTGAGTTAACACTAGAACATTTGATTTGAATAAAATTCAACGTATGTAACTTGGTGTGTGTTGCTGTGTTAGGGTGCTATCAGAAGTGTATTTTGAAGAGCGTTTTGCTGAGCTGCCTGAGTTTCGTCCTGAAGAGGTCCTCCCTTCACCAACATTACAGAGTCTGGCCACGTCGCCTCGTGCTATTCTGGGCAGCTACCGGCGCAAACGGAAGAACTCTACAGGTATATTCAATACATAGATACACATGTATTTTTATGTATGTTGTATATAAATTTAGTTGTATATAACATAGTTCTAGTCACTGATGGTGAATCTTGTCACAAGGTCTGTCAGAGAGTGAAAGATGCATTCTTTAAGTGTTTTAACTGTCCACAGATGGAAAACTCCATGTCTTTCTTAATATTCTTTGAGTGACCATTTGTTTCTTCAGATTTGGACTCTGCGCCTGATGAACAAGTCTCCCCAAAAAGAAAAAGCCGACGGCGTTCGAGCTGTAGCTCAGAGCCTAATACTCCTAAAAGTGCAGCCAAATGTGAGGGAGACATCTTTACCTTTGACAGAGCAGGTGGGTATTTTCACATGGTCATTATTAATATGGGATGCTTCTGCTTACATGATAATGATGATAAATGATACATACATTTCTACAGAGGGAGAGGACATCTTGGCAGAACTTGAGTTTGAAAAGGTGCCATACTCTTCCCTCAGAAGAACATTGGACCAGAGAAGAGCCCTGGTCATGCAGCTTTTCCAGGAGCAAGGCTTCTTTCCATCTGGTGTGATTTGATTCATCATATTTGATTTAAAATATGGATAGTGACTCAGTGGACAATATTATCTTCCCAGTTGAATAACATACAATTCTCTTCCAATAGCTCAAGCCACTGCAGCCTTCCAGAGCAGATATTCCGATATATTCCCAACCAAGGTGTGTCTGCAGTTGAAAATAAGGGAGGTCCGGCAGAAGATCATGCAGACGGCTACACCCTCTGACACTCCAGGTTTAGGTTTGCCTGACTTTGGCTCAAACCCCGGACCTTCTGGCTCTCAGTCGGGGGAGGGTTCTGGACGAGGGGACCTGCAGGATGAAGAGTTGGAACATGTGGCTGACTCTGGTGTAGAGGAGCCGCGTGATTCCCAGGACTCCTCCAGGTGAGGGAGTGACCAACAGCCACTACTGTCTGTGATTCACTCCACTCACCTGCTCATGTTTGATTTGGTCAGCAGCCTGGATTTCAGAGTTCAAGAGACTTGTATGCAAAAGAAACATCTTTTAAAGGGACTTCCTTGTACCAAAAAGGACATGAGTGGCAGTGGCTCTAACAATGCCACACACATACCACCATAATGGACCTCCATCTCTTTATTCCAGACTTGAATTAGCACTCTGTGATGACCACCATGGTGAAATCCTCATCAAAGCCAGTAAACCAAGGCCCATTATGTACAGCTACAGATTTGCTTCAAAGAAAATGTGTGTCATGCTGGACTAGGAGACCTGCATTTTGGAAAATAAATACGTATGTTTTCTTTTTTATATATATATATAATGGTAGAGGAGTAATTGCAGTAAACTGCTGCTTATGGAACAACTTGTATTTTAAGTGTTGTACACTCATCTGCTGACATTAGGGGGCTGGGCCCTCAGCAGACAAGACTTATTTCAATTGTGAGGCGTTTGCTTTGAACCTGGAAGGATCCCTTCCATTTTAGTGTTTGTAGACCACTAAGCTGGTCTGTTTTAAGTGACTGAAGATATAACGGTTTAAATGGACTCCTGGCTGTGCCATCATTCCTGCAATTTACCATCTGGCCAAGTCTGACCCTAGCACATGCCAATAGGGAGGAACACGCATTCCTGTGCCTCTTATTCACTAGCCCATGAAAGGAGGGTTTAGGGTTAATGGCACATCCTGGCTCTTGACGAGGGTTGGCTTGTTGGACTTTAATTCTCTTATGCCAAGCAGTTTTATTAACTTTTTAATTAATTTTTTGTATTGAACATTGCCATTATTGAGTTTGTTGTATTCTTGCAACTGTACCCACTCTGGTCTTTGAATCTTTTTACATTGAATCTTCCCAAGTTCTGTTTGCATTGTGTGCAGGTGTTGCCTTATGCCTGCTGATTCCTGTAGTTAAAATAACATTCCCCTCTGCACCTGCCTTGTTCTCCCACTGTAGTCTTCCCTTGACTGGCCTCATCTCATCAGGATTTGTGGCACAGTTTTTATTGATTTTCAATGGGGAACAGATGTGAGATGGACCTAGTGCTAATTCAACAGTAATAAGAAGTACATTTTTACTACAAAAGCATATATGCATCTCTATTCCTTGAAGGTTGGATACTACAGTTGTAGCACTTGTACATCTCCTTCCGCCACCTCTTTCTTTTCCGCTTCCTCCTTTTGTCACTTTATTGCTCTCTCCACTCCTGGCCTTTGCATTTGGGTGGATTGAAAACGAGGGGTTGCGGAAAAGGATAACCCTTAAGGAGAGCTGGTAGGATCTGGTTGTGTCTTTGTGCAAGACTTGGTAGTGTTGTAAATAATTACTGTAGAGTCAGTAGACTCATAATATTAAGGAAAAATAAATCTGTCATTGAGCAAGTTAACTTTTAAGACCCAACTATTGAAGAATTAAAAACACATGAAATGGAAAAAATAATTACAACTATTCATGTTTTGTGTTATACTCCTTGTTTTGCTGTTCCAGTAAGCAAGAGTTTATATAAATAATTTAAGTTTGTATCTGTATCTTTCAGTATACAAATAAAAGGTGTTTAACTGAAATGGTTTCATTTTCATCTATTGGATTTTATCAAGGAAATTAACATAATCACCATGCATCAGCACTTTTTCAAACACTGAGTTTCCCATTCACTGCATGTCTCACAGCACCACAAACTGAGAAATTACTATCATTTTGATTAAAGGCATGATTGGGTGCCGTAAATGGTGTCCTAGACCTGAATAAGTAAAATGCTCTGTCCTAAGACAAAAAATATGGAAAATCCAATTTGAGTAATATTCAGTCACTCTTCAGTCACACTGGCGGTGGGTAGCTTTTTATAGTCATAGGTGTGACAGACTGCTAGAAACTGCCTCTCCCCTCCTAATACACTCACATACTGACATTCATTTGAAATCCCCTAAACTAAAACAAGTCTTAGCTCAAGAATTATGAATTTATTTAACATTCACAACAAAGACAATGTTTAACATTTCAAACAAAAATACTACCTTATAAAAATGGTAAAACAAATTATACAAAAATAGGCACAATTAATGGTCCTTATACAAAATGTCATGAAAGACAAGAAGTCCGCAATATTTTCTGTTGATGACTTTGGTTTGTGAAGGCAAATTTCTTACTTTCACATTTAAACTTTATTGGCGTCAAAGACAAACCCAGCTTTTTAAGTAGAACTTATAGGAGCTGCAGTCTTTCTACAGTGGAGCCGTCCAGTCCAAGGCCATTTTCCAGAGCTGCCTGATAAATCTCCAAGGCCTGCTCCAGTGGCAATGCACCTCCTTCACTGGTCTCAATGATGGCTATTGTCTCCCCAAACTCATTACACATGATAGTAGGAGTACCCTGTATCTGCAAAATAAAATGGTATTCATTAATACAAATGAACTAGACAAACTACACTGTGTTATATAATAAATGAGGAGTACTGACCTGCTGAATATCTGTTGTTTGGATCTGAATGACTTGAGGCTGTCCATTAGCCACTTCCACAGTGGCACCGTCTACCACAGCTACAGCCGATTCAGTCTCCATGGCAGCGGGAGTAGCAGCCTGTTCCAACAGCTGCTGTCGGGCATGGGTCTTCTTGTGGCTTCGAAGGTTGGAGAAGGTTTTGAAGGCTTTTCCACACAGTGGGCAGACGTGCGGCCTCTCGCCGGTGTGTGTGCGGCGGTGCTCAGCCAGGTGCATGCTTTGGATGAAGCTTTTGTGACACACTTCACAGGTGAAGGGCCGCTCCCCTGAGTGTGTGCGCAGGTGCTCACGCAGGTGTGTGTTTTGGCGAAAGCGTTTGCCACACACTTGACAAGGAAACGGGCGCTCACCAGTGTGGACCCTCTGGTGCAGTGCTACACCAGAGGACGACACAAACTGTTTACCACAAACTGGACACTGGTGAGCTTTAGGACGTTTCCCTGGCCGTCCAGGGCCCACAGCAAAGTGGCTGAGTCTGTGAAGGCGGAGATTTGCAGAGGAATTGAGCTTCTTCCCACAGATGTTACAATCTAGACTCCTCCCAATAATGGCTGCTTCTGCTGGCTGTACTTCCTTTGTGTAAGATGTTGACGGCTGTGGTGTGGTATCTGTTGGTGCATTGTGGTTCTTTTCTGACTCAGTCACTGTGCCAACCAAAATGGAGTGCTTCTCAAAACAATGAGCATCACGTTGCCTCATAGTTATGAAGCCTGCCTCACAATGAGGGCAGGAAAAAGGGGCTGGAGAACCAGGATGTTGAGTAAAACGATGCACAGCCAGTTTTGCAGGCCAGCGAAATTTAGCAGGGCAGTCGGGGCATGACAGCATTGCTGCACTTGAGTGAAGCAAACTATGGTTGCGGAGGTTTGAGGACTGGGAGAATGAGCGATGACACACCTCACAGCGATATGGTCGAACTCCAGAGTGAATGAGGTTGTGGCGGATTAGGTTAGCAAGTAAAGTGAAGGTTTTACCACAATCAGAACACTGATATGGGCGCTCCCCAGTGTGCGTTCGAATGTGGTTGTTCACGTGTATCTGCTTCTTGAAAGACTTTCCACAGATACCACACATAAAGCTGCACTCTGCTGCATGGGCCTTCCTTCTATGATGGACCAGCTGCTTTTGAGAGGAGAAAGTCTTAGAGCAGCTACGACAAGAGAAACTGCTGTTATCTGTGGACACAGCAGGGGAGTCAGTGGACTCTGTCTGAGCAGTGTTTTCCTCAGGAGGGGGCAGCACGGATTGTTCTGACTCTGCACTAACAACTGTTTTTTGGATGTTGTCATTATCGACTACAGACACATTTGTGCTGTTTATCACCTGACTTTCCTCATTGTATTCTTCCTTTGTTTGCAGGTTCTGTGGGTCACTAGAGTTTATGTTTTCTACTTGATCCTGTTCCATAGGAGCCCAGAGAGAGTTTTTCTTCTCCCGTGCTTTCTGTAGTATTGCAAGAGCAGATACTGATGCTCTTTTTGAAGCAGAAATCTTAAAAAAAAAAAAAAAAAAAAAAAAGAGAGAAAAAAGAAGTCAAGTTAACATAAAAAAATCTCAGTCTATAATATTTCTTATACCATAGATGTATTTGTTGGTGCAGAGACTTCATGATTTAGATGTATTCGTCTGTGGTACAGTTGTTTGGTCATACTGGTAAACACTTTGTCACAGAAGGTGCATTTGTAAAAAGGATTGGCAGTGTGCGACTTCCTGCAAAGCAGAAGCAAAATAGTAATAAAATGTAAACAAAATGCACATCCAGTTCGGCAAAGCAATGGTGTTTACCTGTGAGTTATTAATGTTAACTCCGTAGCAAAGCCTTGCCCACAGTCCACACACAAGAATCTGGCCACTCCTGTGTGAGTGCGCATATGTATCTCCAGGGACATAGGTCTTTTAAACATTTTACCACACTCAGAGCATTCATATGTGCCCTGCTCATGTACTCGTCTGTGAATAGCCAATCTGCTCGCAGAGGCAAAGGTTCGATGGCAGAGATCACACTTTTGTGGGTTAGACCAGACCGAGGATTTATTTTCTTTAATACTAAGTCGAATCTCTGTTGCCTTCTCTGCCAATTCTTCCCTCACTCTTGCCTCATCAAAGCTATTCATGACTCCTGTTTCCTCACTTTCTTTATCCTGGGCCAGGAAGTGTTCCCCCTGGTGCTGGAGAAAGTCCTCAGGTGTGTTGAAGAGAAGGGAGCACTCAGAGCATTCATATGGGTGGCTTAGAAGCACCATTTCAGTTGACTGCGGATGGTGGGCAACATTCTGAATATTAGGAGCTAACCTCAGCTCCAGTCTTTGAACACCATTTTCAACACGGCCTACTTTTGACCCTGACAACGCAGAATAAAGTTTTGAGCGAGCAGGAGAGCTGGATCTATCAGCTAAGGCCTGTGCTGTAAGTATCTGCAGGTGCAT
Source organism: Scartelaos histophorus (assembly GCA_000787155.1). Lineage (NCBI taxonomy): Eukaryota > Metazoa > Chordata > Actinopteri > Gobiiformes > Gobiidae > Scartelaos > Scartelaos histophorus. Next base: position 45,944 of record KN504612.1, on the reverse strand, counting down.
GGTGGCAGAGCCAGGAGCTGGTGTCACCGAGGGCAGCAGTGAAGGTCGAGTGGGTTGCAAAGGTTTGGAGACTGTATGCCGTTTCTTCTGTTGCTGCTGTTGAGCAAACACCTGAAAATATAAAAACATTTCAGTTCAATTTATTCTGCACACTTCAAAACATGAAATGCCTCCTGTCTGTCTGCAGGTCTTTTAACCATGAATATCTAGTGTGTCAGGAGAATAAGGTAAATAAACTTAATTTGTCACAAAATGAACACAGCAGAAATAAGCAGGTCCAGGTGCAGACCAAACTGAATGAATTTCAAAGGGGTGGATACGTAATACACGTCCATTAAATGGCATCATTTTAGGCACATGAAATGAGGGAGCAAACATTTTTAATTGAGGTTGCAATGCACCCTTTTGCACCTTTATAGTCCCAGGTCTAGAGATAGGATTTGTTAGAAACTTGACTTAAATCACTATCAAAACAATTTTGAAGCTAAATTCAGTATACCTGAGCCAAAATCTCCTTAGCCTGCTCCTCACTCAGGACATGATTCTGCACATTGTTCAGTGGAGTGATGGTGCCATCGGGCTGAAGGACATACTCCTGTTACAAGAGTAAACATATGGTTATAATGCTCTTAACATCATCCAAGACACGCAGCATTTAGATTATAACTAATAAGTAATTAAGTGACACATATTAATATAATGTATATGCCTTTGATCACTTACCACTGTCGAGTCAGTATTGGTATGAGTGACACTTCGACTGTGAGTGCGTCTATGCTCCAGCCATGTTTCTGGTGAGTTAAAGAGAGCCAGACAGTCCAGGCACTGGTACTGGACGGGTTGTGAAGCTTGAGACTCTGGGTTTACTTCCACTTCCACCTCACACAAGTCTGAAACAAATACACCATTTTTTTTAGTAAAGTCTGCCATGAAAATCGTGAAACATAAACCTATAGATATGTGTAAAAAACTACAAAAAGCTACAGAGATAACCATAAAATTGTTAATTATACAATATTGTAGAATGTTATGAATGGAGAAAAATACCTTGTCTCATTTCAGCTCCAACCTCTCTCATATGCATTTCTTGGTGCTGTAAAAGCTCATCTGCATTTACTAGAAGCGTCCCACATTCCAGACACTGGTACTGTTGGTTTTGGCCCACCTCTGGGATGTCTTGGACCATCATAGCATTCACAGCTTCCTCTCCTTCTCCTTCTGGGGCAGTGTGGATCTGCTGGTGAACAAGTACATCCTCTAAGGTGTTGAAGAGCTGGTGGCATTCACTGCACATGTACTGGTGCTCCACATATACATCCTCTGCTTCCCCCTGTTGCCCAGCCATTCTGAAGGGTGTATGAGGAGGACCTAGACTTTTTCCAGAGTTGATAATGAGGGAGGCGAATAATTGTTTTGAACTGGTCACTCTTCTGTCTTCCTTAGACCATATTTGAGGGCTACTTCCTGCAAGACACAAAATAATAAATTTTATTTAAGTTTAAGTTTAAGTTTAGTTTGGTCATCAAATCAGTTAGATACACAGATAGGTTGGCTAACAGTAAATGATTCAACACTAAGTGGCGATGAATAACAAACATTATGCTACATCCTCCGCTGCTAACACTGACGAGGTCTACTTTTGAAATTGGTACGTCCGCGGTTCATTTTTATAGCAGTGTTGTAACGCTTTAATACAATCAGAGGAGCCATTAAAACATGTGATGGCACATGGAGAGCTCTTGGCGGCGCTCCCTTTGACAAAGCAGACCTACTTACCGACACCGCGGTTTCCTGACTGCGGATGCCCCCTTCGCGCGGCGGTCGTGAGGCGGCGCTAGCTACTTTCCTCCGGAGCTCTCTAGCCGCCGCGGAAGGCCTTTCTTTCTCTTACTTCTCAGCCGCTCTCGTTGGATGGCCACCTTTGTAGTTGCCACTCGTCGCTCATCCAGTTGTATTTCGTTAGTGTAGCGAGCCCCTTGGTTATAGCGAGATAATTTAACATAAACTAAACTAAAATCTATCGGCAAACTCTCCAAAGCGTGTAATGTAGCGTTTGCCCGCCGATCGCCTTCATGCTCGTGAACAAAAGTCCCGCCCAATGCGGTAGTCCTGAGCAATATCGATAATCTGATTGGACGGTGCCCCTGTCTAATATAAGCAACGCAGCATCTGTCTTGGTGCTTTCTGTAATTATGAGTAAATATTTGTATATTATTTTGTCGTATTCTGTAGGAATGCCTTTCTGAGCAAAGTAATTTCAAAATGTTTTAGGAATAAAGGCTGTTTCTTACGCTTAGGTTTACCAGTGGATTTTATTTTAAAAAAAGCGAAATACAACAAAAAACAATTATATTTTGTAATTTACGTGCTTGGTGGCTATTGTGTAAAATAAGTTTCTGGTGTTTGTTGAAGAACTCCATTTCCCATGAACGCAAGTAATCTGTATGTCGGTTTGCGTCACGTCCCCCGTCCCCCACCATCGCTGATCTACAGAGGAAGAAAGGGGGAGACGAGCAATCTACACAGAACGTTGTAAGTGTAATTTATTTACCCGAGATTGGAAATTACAGACATGCTGCTTGTGTGACAAATGTTGGAATAGCGAGTAAGACCTTTATTTGGCCTGGTTTTAGTTCACACAAATATGAGCGGCAGCGGGCGGCCCAGGACCAGCTCATTCGCTGAGCCTCCCGGAGCTCCCGGGTCCGCAGCAGCCGGTGCCGGATCATCTGTAGCCGGTGGAAGTTCGACGGGAAAGACCGGTGCTTCACAGGCCACTGGAAGTAGCGCGACGAGTTTTGGGAATTTAAAACTGCCCAGTAAGTGTTTGCTATATGTTTCCTACTCTTACGTTATTTTCAACATTCTTCTAAGGTGTGTGCAAAAGCAAAGTGCCTGTTGTTTTTTTTGTCGATCATTGTTACGATGCTGCTCCTAGCAAGTTAGCCGTTAGCTCTCAGATGGCTAGCTTGTCTAAGTAGTTAACCTACTTGTGTTTTTCTTTACGCAATTGTTGTTACTAAACATTTTGCCAGTAGATATTGGGATATTGATTCCATAATTTGGAAAGTAATGAAATATCGATTATTATATCTTGAATTCTACTATGATTTAACGAGCCCATGTTAGCCACTTGTGTTGCTGTTACATTCTTCATCAGTGCCAGATGTGAGCTTTATAACCAGGTTGGCTCCCTAATGGCAGTGAGGCAAAATTGCCATGTCGCATTGATCTGGTCATGGTGTGTTTCTTGGTGGATAAGTACATATCCTGAAGTGAAAGAAGCGAGTGGGTTTTATGTTTGCTTATTAACCAGCACATGTTGACGTTACCTTAACCTTATCTTACTGAACCCTTGGTACCTGACTGTATGTATACCGACATGTGAGCATCAGTGCAGATGGACAAAAGCCAATCAACCCAATATAATCGCTTTACATAATTCTGTCTCTCCAAACATGTCTACAGACTTCTTTTAATGAAGGGAAGGTTGTGCAAATGCAGCATCATCTAATTCTGAGTTGTTTGTGAAGATTACTGGTTAATAATGAAGTTCACCACGAAAAGCCTGCTTTCTCTTATAATGTGCACAATTCATTATTGTGTATTAAGACACAAAAATAAGTTCTATCCAATTAGGCCTAGTGATCTAATATGGTACAGACTAAAATAGGGTTTAATTTGCTTTATTTATAGTGGCATTGTAACTTTTCTAGTGACGTGTCTGCCACCTTCTAGTCTTCATGTTTAAAATATCTTAATTACATGCATTATTGTGAGTGGATTTACCTCTCCGCAGATCTAACTTGCAACTTGGTTTGCGGACATTATCTACATCATGTTTTCATTATAAATAAGTTGCATGCCATTCTGTGTCCAAAAACTTCTTCATGCAGAGTAGTTTGTGGCAGACCCTCCACCCGAAAAGTTACATATGAACCTTTAACATGGTTATTATGCTTTTTAGTGTTTTTATGTTCACCAAAATCTTTTCTTGCCTTCTGTTCTGTACTAATTTAGCCTTGACTGCAATTTCCTTTTTGATATTTAACCAGAACACATTTTGGTTAATTTAAACTTACCATAAATACATCTATGTAAAGTAATAATGACACTAAAGAGTCATCACCATAGCTCTTGCACTCCCAACATTTTATTTCTTGTGTAAAATATTGGAGCAAAGCAGCTGTGTGGACCTTCTTATTCCTCATTTTGTGTTGTCTTTTTTGCATCCTGCATATTCTTTTAGAATGGATGATGAATGATGAATCCACTACTATACCATTGTTTAATACTATTTTTGCAGAAACCCAAAGCTCTGTTTTAATTCAAATCTGTAAGACTGAGTAGCACAGTAAGGTGTATTTTTATTGACTACAAATATCCCTGGTCTATCTCTAATCCATTAATTTTTTCTGATTACTACTGAACTCTTTCTGGTCATTTCAGTGGACATGGCTTCACTTCACTTCACTTAGTTTGATTCTTTCACTTGTAAGAGCAGCTGCAAGCACAAGCAGATTGAGTCATTGCACCCTCTGCTGGCATTTTCTCTTAGAAATCTTAAAGGCGGGTTTGGGTTTTGACCATTTTATTTATGTAGTTTATCCACGTGTGTGTATAAAGTCAAATGTGCAACATAAGTAGTTTTTACTTGTGAAAAAATGAAAGCTAAACACATTCTTATGTTGCCAGTAAACAAAATGGAAGGTACCTGGTTGTATTCTGACAAATGCTTTGAGGAATGGTTTGAAATGACTTGATGTAAAAATAATTATGTTTTTGCAAATATTTACAATGTTTAAAAACACAATTATATTTTCAAGGTGTAATATTAAAACAATTTGTAATCTTGTCTGTGGCATTTGGGCTGTAAGAACTCAGTAAATTGTAAATCAAGTCACAGAAATCTTTTGACTGTCATAAGGAATGGCCGTCTTTCATCTCATTAATTTATCTGAGATCAAGAGGGGTGATGTGTTGAAACAAGTGTACAAGTGCGAGAAATGGAAACATTGGGTGTGCCTCTGTCCACCCATTTCATCACATGCTCAGGCAAGCCTTATGGCAATTAGCCCTCACCTCTCCTATTCTTGTGCTGCCTTTGCTCCTGTTGCAGATTTGTGTCAGATAATTTAGATTAGCTTTATCCAACATGATGCTGAGCTGATCAAATCAATTTACATGACTTGGATGTTCTTGGTAAACGATTATAGAGTGTTATCATAATTTTTGCACTTGCAAGGATTTAATGGTTCTGAGTAGTCAGTACCTTTGCCCTGTAGAAAAAGTCCCAGGTTTGATTTCTGAAGGGGTAGCATTACCCCTTCCTTTCCAATATATTACCATGGGTCAGTGTAGATAAATACAGAAACATAGACAAATGCTGCTGAACAGTTAAGGGGCAACTGTGTATACTATACTGAGACCTCTTGCCTGACGAAAAGCTGTTTAACTCTGGGCCCCTGGGTCCTCGAGTCAACCCAAAACATGGCTAGTCCAGGCTGTTCCTCCAGCTAGGTCATATGAACCAAGAGTCTCCTGAAGATGATATGGATAGTAGCCCCTGTGTGCAGCTGTTACTCAGACTGAGGTTGTGATTCAAAGATGGATGAAATGCAGAAAACAGTTGCCTGCTAAAGACGTAAAGGGAATTACCTCATCAGTTTTATTCTACATCTCAGCCTAGAAGGAAGATGCACAACTTGTGCTTATTAAGGTCCCATTGTATTACTACTGACATTATTGCATTTGTGAAAAATTGTTAGAGGTATGTTTTGTTTTTTTTCCTTACCACTGTTGAGTTGGATATTGTGGCTGGCTGTGAGGTTTTGTTTTAACCTAATTTTCTTACCAACAGGAGACAGCGGCAAGGTGACAACAGTTGTAGCCACACCTGGTCAAGGACCCGACCGCCCACAGGAAGTGTCTTACACAGACATAAAAGTTATTGGAAATGGCTCGTTTGGAGTGGTCTATCAGGCACGGCTTATTGACAGTCAGGAGATGGTGGCAATAAAGAAGGTTCTGCAGGACAAGAGGTTTAAGGTATATTTGCTTTGGTTATCCAGACTTTAAAGCTTTTGGCATACAACGCAAATATGACTGTTCTTTTGTTAAGTAACATCTATGTTTTAATTCTGTTCTGTTACAGAATAGAGAGCTGCAGATTATGAGAAAGTTGGACCACTGCAACATTGTGAGGCTACGCTATTTCTTCTACTCAAGTGGGGAAAAGGTGTGTTATTAATTTTTCTAACTTATGCTCATTATGCTCACAATTTATCCAACTCTGTGCTCTTTAACCTTTCATTCTCGCCTGTTCCTAGAACGTATCAGAGCATTCACCCCCAGTACAGGAGTTACTGCCCACTCACTAACTTGCATTAATTGACCCCTGAAGTAATCAGTCTTCTCAATGCACTTTTTGTTTTTTCTTCACTCTAAAATACATAATGTGATCAAATAAAAATACACACCAGAGAAATGTTGTTCTGCTGTGTCTTCTCTACTCTTGTTCTTTTGCTTAATCATTTAGTTGTTTGGATCGTGAAAGACCTGTGAATGTTTCCTTATTTGTATGTAATTCCTGAAATGTGTCAAAGACCTCTTCTCTCAGATCAGCTTATGTATGGAGCTTATGTATGCCAGTTAATGATTATTCAGTTACTGAAATACTTGACAACTACTTTAGTAATAGATTAGGGTAGCTGATTAATCGGAGCTAATCTCCGGACTGAATTTTCTTTTCTCCACAGAAAGACGAGGTGTATTTGAATCTGGTGCTGGACTATGTCCCGGAGACAGTGTACAGGGTAGCGCGGCATTTTAACAAGGCCAAGACCACAATCCCCATCATATATGTAAAGGTAAGGAATTAAAAAAATTCCAGCTCAACCAGTGCAATTGTAAATTGTAGCTTTAATGGTTTATGTAACAGCGCAGAATTTGTGTGTCTAAATGTTTATTTTTCTTTATCATACAAATGTATTAACAAACAATTAAGTATGAATTTGCTTATGAACGCTTTCTCCTGTCTTTTTGAGTTGTAAGCATTCATGTTCCTGTGGCATGTTAGAAATTATTGTTTCACTTGCTTTTAATTGACTTAATGTGGTCCTTAGTGGCTATTAAAAGAATTCTAAATGCAGAACATGAGATGATCTCTCATGAAGTGATCAGGTGCACACTTGGTAGAGTGGTTCTGTTCAGAGGCTCTGCTTGTACCAGTTGCAGAGCTCTGGTCATGCTGGTGGTCTCATGGCCCATTTACCTCCTTCCTCAGCCTCCTGCTCTCTTGTGGGAGCACACTCCTCCTTCTCTGCTCAGTTCAACATGGTGGGGATCCTTTTCACGTTCCTTGGGCTTTCAGCGCGTTTGTCAGCTTTCCATCTGTTTTTTAAAATTTTTTGACATGTCCTCATTGTACTATTCTCCTTACACTGATTGTCAGTTGTCTTTTCATGTGTGTTGAGCTGCTGTCAGTGCATCATACAGATAATGGTGATAATCACAGTGAAGATGACAGTTGTTTGTCACATTAAGAAGCTCAGCAGCTACTCCACATGCTCAAACACTCACAGGCTGGGCTGGCTTTGAAGATTTTGAGATTGGGTGACACAAAATATTGATCTAATCAGCATTAGCATTGATCTAGTGCGTTTCCATTTGTTTATTATTTTATTATAAGTTACCACTTAGGCATTATCTAAGGAATAGAAATGGCAAATGTTTCAGAAGTTGTTCTGACTCAATAACGATACCTTAGCATTGCAGTTGAATGGGTAATAAGTGCTAAAATAATGGTGGTGAATATTAAGGAAATACTGTGACACTGTTTGTCTCCTCCAGGTGTACATGTACCAGCTGTTCCGCAGTCTGGCTTATATCCATTCCCAAGGCGTGTGTCACAGAGACATCAAGCCTCAGAATCTTCTGGTGGACCCAGAGACGGCCATTCTCAAGCTTTGTGATTTTGGCAGGTTGGTTCTTCATTTAATTTTGGTCATGATCATATACCTTTTTTCGTTATAAAAATGTTTGCCATTTGAAGTTGTTATAGTATTCAATCTCATTTGCATATTTTGAAGGGCTTTATGTCTCATTTCTTCCCTTCTCTCATTCAGTGCGAAGCAACTTGTTCGAGGAGAGCCCAATGTCTCCTATATCTGCTCACGGTACTATCGTGCCCCAGAGCTCATCTTTGGAGCTACTGACTACACGTCCAATATTGACATCTGGTCAGCTGGTTGTGTGCTGGCTGAGCTGTTATTGGGTCAGCCCATCTTCCCTGGGGACAGTGGAGTGGACCAGCTTGTAGAAATTATTAAGGTAATGAAGTGGATTCTTATTTTCAAACTATGTACTAAATTCTAACACAGATCTTGAGTGTTTTCTACACACAGTTGTGAAATTTTTTTGTATAAATGCACAGGTTTTGGGGACACCAACGAGGGAGCAAATCAGAGAAATGAACCCCAACTACACAGAGTTCAAATTCCCTCAGATTAAAGCACATCCATGGACTAAGGTGAGTTTTAATCTATAGCCCTTTACAAACATTTGAGTGCTGTCTTCAACTCTTCTCCTGCTCTGTGCAATACATACATGTCAATAAAGTTTCAACTCACAGCTCAGAGAAATAAGTTCTGCCACTCGTAGCAATAAAGATATTTTCCTCCATCTAATGCACACTTTAAATAATTGAGGAAATGTGGTGGAGCACGGAGCAGGCTGAAGTCCTTGTGGATGGGCATGTTTCGTAAAGGGCTTTTGTCATGTCAGTGTTGTATAATAATACAACAAAGCTAAATGTTGAACTAAAATGTGATACTAAATGTTGAACTAAAATGTTTTCTTTAGGTGTTTAAACCTCGTACCCCACCTGAGGCCATTGCCTTGTGCTCTCGGCTGTTGGAGTACACACCAGTGACCAGGCTGTCTCCTCTGGAAGCATGTGCACATGCTTTCTTTGATGAGCTGCGTCAACCCAACACCCGCTTACCCAGTGGACGAGAACTGCCACATCTCTTCAACTTCAGTCCTGTCGGTCAGTTTACAAGGACAGACCTTATCGTTATTATATACACATTACATACTTGATTGAATATAAAATGAGGATAATGTTCTTCTCTTCTCAGAGCTCTCTATCCAGCCCCAGTTGAACACCACTCTCATTCCTCCTCATGCCCGCGCACAGACATCACCTGCCTCCCATGGTACTATTTTCTAAATCTCAAATATCAAAAACTAAAACTGTTATGGTTGTTCTTGGTACTTATTGTGATACCGCTTGCTCCCCACAGAGGGCAGTGTTTCAGACAGTACCGCCCAGCCCAGCTCAGCACCTGGATCTATCAGCAACAGCACCTGAAGATCTCTACCTTGTCATCATCTCTTTGATTTAGTTAAACCCCAATTCCCTCTTCTCTTCTCCGCTCCTCTGTTAAACCTCCCCCTGGCTCCAAACTAAAACCCGTCCCACCCTGCACAAACACTTATAGTTCTCTCGAAAAGTGAATATTCTTCAGTGGACAGCAGGTGGCTTTAGATGTGGTTGGAGAACATTTACTTTTAGATGTTTTCACAAGTTAATTTTTATGGCTTTTGGTTGGCCCATTAGAATAAACATGCTTTATTTTGGGTAGGGTGTTTGGGAGAGCAGGAGAGGGTTATTCATGTGGTATGTAAAAGTTACAATCACTTTTATTGTTTTTTTTATATTCATTTTATTTGACCAGGCTTATTTTATGTGTGGCTGATGCATTGAATGGGACCTCGATAGAGATTTTGTCTTTTCTTGACAATCATATGTGTTGAGATAGAAATGCTTGATTGTGAAGCATTCAGTTTTATTGTCCGTCCTACCCCATTGTGAGTAAAGGAAAATGCTGACGCTACGGTTTTTATTGTCCTTGATAGAAAAAAAAATGTGTGGTTTTCATTCTTTTAAAAGATGTCTTTTATAAGATTTATTTTTACGTGAGTGCACCCAAACTCTCCTCTTAATTTAGCAATTATGTTTAAGAATATTTCACGCCCCTCTGATTGGTCACTGTAAGCTTTACATCAGAAACTCTGGACATTTCTTCCATAGTTGCAGAACAAGGAGGGCGTCATTACCAATAGAGCAATTTGAATGCTACTTGGCCAGATACATAACCTCTGACAGTGTCAGACTGAAATGGCTCATTCCATTCAGATGTTTTATGAATTATATCATTGTATGTTAATCATTATGTTAAACTATACTGCTGGATGAAAGGACTGGATGAGATGGTACAGGAAAGGGGGTAGTGCTGTCGTGTTTAGCTGGCTTGCCATATTGACCCTAGTGCTAGTGTAAAAGAACCCTCTTCTACTTCCCAAGCAGCCTGCCTGTGGCGTTCATATCATGATTTTCTAATTTGATGGGAGAAATGAAATGACAAGTCTAGTTTGTCATCCTCTGATAACGCAAATGTAGTGCATGTTCAGTCCTTCACTTTGTAGTACTACCACTGAGTAATCAGACCAGAAATTATGCTGAAAACCCTTAAGGAACTTCTGGAGCCTTCCATTCCTTCAAACAAATCCCTTCTCTGCTTTTTTCACTGCTCAACTGTAAATATCAAGTACCTTTTATTTTATTTTTGTTATTTTTTGTTATTGTTATTATATTGTTGTTCTTGTAATTTTTTTTTTTCTCTAGTAGACTGGCGCGATTGTTTATTCTCAGTCGCAGTCTGTAAATACAGTTTCATTTCAGTCCCTGGTTCAGGAGGGAAAACAGAACAAAATGTTTCATTTTTATCCTCTCTCCCTCCATGCGCTCTTCATTACTCCCTGTTGTCCCATAAATGTTGTCATGACTGCTTTATTTATTGTATTATATTTGTGGGATTCTTGGGTTCTTTTTATTTTAACTGCAGCAGAAAACTTGAGGGGAAACACATTTTTATTCCATATTTCCCCATGTCACAGGCTGAATAATATCTCATCTAAGATACTGTAGTCTCTAATCCAGATGTTGGGGTGTTTTTAAACTACCATTCTTCTAAATGCACATGGAAATGCCCAGTGAACTTCAATGTGAAGGGAATGTTACAAGCGTCTGGATGTTCGGGGGCATGTGGGAGGGAGCACAGATCAGCCTGTGTCTGTGTGTGAGATTGTATGACTGTGAATGCGAGTTTGTGTGTATGCACCATAGGGGACATATTTCTGTTCACAGGTAACATCTCCTTTGTCTGACTGTTTTCTCTTAGCTTACACATGTTGTATGAGTGCAATGAGTTTACCTATAAACTAGTATGTGTGCTTCTCAGACACACCTGCAGGGAATGTATGTTTTAAATTCAGTAAGCCTATTTGCTGGTGGACTAGGAACATATTTGTTTCAAAGCAAAAAGCTGACTTGTGCTGTTTATTTTTTTTTCCAAAATTGTTGACATTAGTTTTAAATTTTGCTGTGACCATGCTCTTTTACCACCTTTTTGTGAGTGAATTGTCAGTGTCAGATACTGAACAGTTGGATGAAGGAGATGATTTAGAGGGATGGAGGGAGAGAGTGTTTTGTTTGTTGGTATAAATGATTAAGCTCATTAATAAAGTGATGAAACAGTTCATGTCTGTTGTAACATCTCAACATCATAATTGCAAACTTGAAATACATTTACATATTGATTTTGGTGAGGAAAGTGTATGTTATAGTGGTTAACTGTTGCCCCACACTCAGTCATACTCAGAACAATTGGACCCTGGTGTAGACTACTGTAGTTTCCAGATGAAAAAAGTAAAACGTCAAAGGATGCAAAAGTTGCCTGTGTGACAAACTCGGCTAAAGATATACTTAATATTCAACAAAGACAACGTCAGGAAAGATGGTTTTTTGTTTTTTTCATTATTGATTCCATCTCCAGGTATCCATAGAAGAAAATAATGTGACGTACCAGCTACCAGAAAAGTTACATAGTGCGCCTTTAAAGAAAAGTATTATTATTGTGCATGAAAGCCATGGATCTATTGATCTATTAAAATAACCTGATGAAAGCCTGCAGAAAAACTGTCCGGCGGGTGTTTTATGGTGACTTTCTATTGGCGTGATGACGGCCCTGTCAACCAATCAGCTTCCGCTTTAACATGCTCCACAATGCTGCAAGTTGTTGTCCCATTCCCCGTCGCTGCTTTTTGGCTGATCATTATGAGGGTGTTATTAGAACATTAAGTTATAGCTATTAGAATCTGTTTCGTAATTTGATTCGGGTGTTCCGGTGTGTTCTCCGGTGTTATCAGTGGCTGGAGGATTCGACGGGGGGAGACAGCTAATGATAACTTTTAGTCTGCGGCCGCCATTACACCACCGAAGAAGCGCCTCCCGCCCTCCTTCGTCGGGTCTTTTCTTCTTCTCTTCTGTGCTATCGCAAAGTAAGCGCCGCACACTGGTTCAAGCGGCTCAAATTGGCTCAGTCACTTGAAAACACCATTACAGTTGCTAAACAAAACAAAACATTAGCCGATTATGGTTTCTTGATGCAAGATTAGCATGTCGTTAGCATGGCCGGCTAGCAGTGTAGCTAGAAAATGGCTAATGTTTCGTGCTGCAACATCGTCGGAGCCAAACTAGAAAATGCCATGGGAAATTACAGCTAACTGCTAAGTTGGCGAGCTAGCTGCGTTAGCTTCTGTGGAACTATCTCAGAATTATTATCATATTATTTTTTTTTATTCAAGAGTGGTACCTTAATACCATGTTTCATATCGTAACACGCATCTGCTTTGAAAGTGGCGGTGTGCTACTTACTGAAATGGCCTAAACTGCCTATTTAAACATTCAAAACTGGGTTCGAGTGCAATGAGACAGGAGTCAGAGTTCATTCCGTTTACCACCAATTTCTCTGAGATTGTAGGACTGCTGTTTCTATTCTGAATACAGTTTTCTTTGGAACAGTATTTTACAATTTATCGGCAATACATAAGGAAAAAAGTATAATTTGTTTAGCTAACAAAATTATTACTCAAGGTTGTTATTGGGTATTGGGGGACAAAGTAAGACTTTAGCCCATGCTTTAAACCACTATAATCTCTTGATGGGAAGAACTTGTTTATTTCACAAGGACATTTACATTCTACATTACCACTTTGTTTATTAACAATTGATATATTTAATTGATAAAGTATATTCTATGCATTCACACTACACATGTGAGAGTTCACATTAACATGTTATACCCCTAGGGGGCAGTAGGACCTCATGCATATAAATTTTTGATGTTTTTTTTTAATTTTTTTTTTTATTTCCTAACTCATGGGTTAAGTATGAGTGTGAGGTTTGTCTAATAGGCTGTGTTTGATTGCATTCAAAGGAGCTTGAGGGAGACACCACTTCCAATGGGTCCAATTACAGCATGTCTAATTGATAGTACAGCTAAATGTCAGCCTGGTCGATTAAATATAGCAGAGAAGAGAATGACTTGGCACATTTTCTACCTTCACTGCAACCTGCATGGTCAAAATACCAATTAGCCGTAGCTCAGTGCATGGTGAGTCATCTTGCAGCCGTGAAGTTTGCCTCCTGGCATTCATGTCCCAGCTGTTGCCTGATGTACGTTCGCTTCTGTTCATCAGGAGGGGGCAATGTTCTCAAACAAACAGAAACGGGGGAGTTGCTCAGACTGTTATGTATTGAGATCATATTAGGCGAACTGTTGCACCTTCATCTATGTAACATTTCTTTTGTAGGTGATTTGGGGCTGTAGTCCCCTCAGTAGCCATGGAGACTTCATCGGTGTACATGTGCTTTCCCTGCTACCAAGAGTTTGACACTCTGGAAGAAGTGCTCAAGCACCAATTGACGTGTACAGTTGAGGAGGAAAAGCCCCAAGCCCAGGGGACAGCTGTCACTGTTCCACTGCTGCACCCTCAGGTAAATCCATCTGCCTTTAGAGCTAGTGTGTCCTGGAATGACACAACTCAAAACTACTGTGAACAAAATGTCAATCTTGACATTCCTGCAATTAAAATGTAACAGACATTTTGCATGCACTCCCCTGTCCTAAGGAAAGGATATTTTTTATTCATATAATGATAATTATTATTCAGTAGTTGGGAGTCAGATTGTTGCATCTGACTCTATTTTACAAATGTGTATTCAGTTTGGTTTTATCTTGTTATATGGGAGTTTCTTTGTAAAGAAATGTGAAGTGACATGGAAGGGCCTTACAGCCCTGTAGGTTTCAAATCATTGGAATGGTAAAGTTATGCTTAAGATTCTTTACTCCATGAGTTGATAATTTACTTGGCGCCTCAATAACAGTGGTTTGATAGAGCCCCAGGCTTAAGAAATAGTCCCTAGCCCTTGTTTATCAGACAAGCCTGGCTGGCTGAGCATTGCACTGTCTTCAACACATGTCCATAAAGCACTGTGACACTCAAGACAGATGGACAGCATCCTGAGTCCCCAGCATGAAGAAAGACTGAAGAGACGCATCAGTCAGTGCCTCCCTTTACCCTTAATGGATCTGCTTTTCACTTTCTTGTTTGTAACTTGGCCATGAACCCTTTCTGCTCACGCACTATGCAGCTGACTGCTTTATAACTCACCACCATATGTCTTCTATGTACTTTTCCATTGTTTACATTTTCCTTTTGAACTATATAAAAGGATAGCAAAAATAGTCAAATATTATTTTAGTGTACTTCAGATTCTTTTTTTTAGAAAATTCACACACAGAGAATGTATATGAGCCAAATATTTTGTGCATCACATGTTTAGATATAACTGTAGCCATTATTTTTGTTTTCAGCCTCAACTCTTGAACTTTACTAAAGAGACAAGTCTCAAATGGGCTCGAATCCACCTAAAAGTGTCTTTTCAGAAGAGCCTTTGGCTGAATTACTGCTCTATAATTACTGCTCTAATAGACCTCACAGTCACCAACTTATTCTCACTTTACTTTATGACAAACTAAATTGTATTTGCATTAATGCACTTTCTAACCCCTTTCGTTGTTCTTGTAGCAACAGGTCCTAGATGTAGCGAGGGCAATTGTACAGCCACTGCCTCAAGCCCAGGAACTAGTGACGAGTCCAAAGAAGCCTGCAGTCAGTGTGAAGGAGCTGGATCAGCCCCGGATCCTCTATCAGTGTGGAGACTGTGATGAACTGTTCAAAAGCCTGGACCTGTGGCAGGAGCACCGTAAAGCAGGAGGATGTCTACAGGACAAGGAGAATCCTGATTCAGATGCTAATGCTGAGACCTCTACAGCACTAAGTCCAGCTACAGCTGTGTGTCCAACCAGCTCCTCTATTGTCAAAGATGGTGTGAGAGAAACTGTGGCCTCAGAACCAGAGGCTGAAGCTGCAGCTACTGCTGTAGCTGCAGCGCTGGAGCAGAGTGAAGCTCCAGTAGAGCAACCTGATCCTTCAGTCACTGATGCCAGAGCTCCGGTCTCTAATCCAGATGAGTCCTCTCCACGGCGACGAGACCGGAGCAAAAAGCCCAAACCAGAGCCAGTGCTCCTGTGTGTGGATTGTGGCTCTTGCTTTGGTCTGGTGCCTGAGCTCGTGGCCCACCGTAAAACCCAGCATGGCTTTGAGGAAGCCCTGCACCGCTGTGGTGTATGTGGAGAAAGCTTTCTCAACACAACCCTCTTTCTTTACCACCGCAAGCAGCACCGGCAGCGTGGTGAGGAGGTGGCTGCACAGGAAGTTAGAGCTCAAAGCACCATAATTGAAGAGCCTATTAAACCCATAAATGTGACTGTTAGCTTCACACAGCCCAAATTCTTCCTGTGCACTGAGTGTGGGCAGAGCTACGCCACTGACCATGAGCTCCTCTCACATCGTAAAACGAAGCATGGCCTCAAGAAGCCCCTCCACACCTGCTCTCTGTGCAGTGCTGAATTCATGAATACCACACAGTACCTGTACCATCGCAGGCAGCACACATTCATATCAGACTCCTCTGAAGAGGCCACCATGACTGTGGAGACTGTCATTACGGACGCCCAGGACAGTCCCAGTGCAAAACGCATCCTTTCACCAGTTGCATCTGCTGCGTCTGGCTCTCCTCTTGCAAAGAAAAGTCGTGCCACTTTTAGAGTTGTGAGTGCTGGACAAAAAGGTAAGTTGAATTGTAATTGTATTGTGCTCAGTCTAACCTGGTTGTTTTTGACTATGTGCCTGACTTGTGTTTTGTTGTTTTTAGCTATAAAATCTGAATCAGACAATGGCACCATTCCTGCCGGTGCCCATGCTGGTAACTACCCTCCTGCTAAGTTGCTGCAGGACTGGTCCCGGACTCCGCTGCCCCATGTTTGCCCTTACTGTGGCAAAACCTTCACACGGCGAATCTTCCTCCGCACCCATGTCTACAGCCACACCGGAGAGAAGCTGTTCACTTGCAAGGTGCCACTTAGAAACTGGGTGTCAGATCATTTGCTTTGATGCAATGTCGTGTTATGGCGCCGTCATAGAACAATGATGTAATGCTTTGAGGGTTGGGAGCAAACAGGAGAATAGACGCTGACAGGACTCACGCCTCATTATATTTGACAGATTCTGTTTTCTTAGACGAAAAATATTGCATGTCAGAATAGAGCGAATGTAGTTGTAATATATTTTCCAGAACAAATAAAACAGTGTTCGTTTTTGTGTAGGTGTGCTCAAAGTCATTCAACAACTCCCATAGCCTGCTTCGCCACAGCCTGTGCCACACTGGAGCCAAACCGTACAGCTGTAACATCTGCAATAAAAGTTTCTCCCAAGCTGCTACACTGAAGAGGCACCAGCAGCTCCACAATGTCTCTCAACCGCGGAAGAAGCGAGGAAGAAGACCTGTATGAACCCACAGTCTTTATCTCACTGTTTTGGGTTATGTCAATCATTCTAATGCTGTTTTCTCCTGTTTTCTAGGTGTCTGCAATGGGTAATGATGAAGATCTGCTGGCTTGTCCTCGTTGTCCATCAATGTTCAGCACTGAGGAACAGCTCAACTATCACAAGTAACAACAGTGGCCAGTTTCTAATAATGAGATCTTTGTCGGTCTTTAATTTAAAAGATATAAAAAAGTATATAAAATAGCCCATGATGCCTTGTTTAGGGCATTGACACTGATTGATTGAAAAATGTAACTAAAAGTTTGTAGTGTCATAACCAGTCAAAAATTCTGTGTAATCAAACATAGCCCACTTGCTTCATGTGGTTTATCATTATGTCCAGTGTCCAGTAGACTTATTAAAGGCTGTGAGTGGGAGGTGACCCTGACTATCACACTAATTCCCCCTATTGCCTCAGGGTCAGATGCCCCACCAATATCAATTTTATTGTCTATTTAACAGTTTGAGATGTTTTATTTTGATCTATTTTCTCCTCCCTCATAGCCTGCAGCATCATGGTATGTGGGGCGAATATATTCGAACAAATGTGAAAATATTCATTCAAACAATACTTCTGTAAAATCTGCTAAGGGGTATGTACTCTATGATGTAGCAATATGTGAATAATATCTTTTCAAGGCTTCTCTCCTGCCCCAGGGAACCAACGTAATGTTATGGAAAGGATAATTTTAGACTTATTTTAACTTTGACTCCTCATATATATGGCTCTCCTTTTATCTATAACTGCGCAATGACTAATATCATGTATTTAATCTTAAGTGTATCTAAGAAGTACCGTACTTTCTGGACTATAAGCCGCTACTTTTTTCTTTGAACCCTGTGGCTTATATAACAGTGTGGCTAATATATGGACGGAATAATTGTTTGGCAGCACAGGTGATGCTTCAGCCTGAGTGCAGAAAATGCCGCTGTCTGTGCGGTCAACACATGGATCTATGGTGAAAATGAAGCTGCAGTGTTGGCTAGCAATGCTGTCAGCGCACTCAAACAGTTTATCCCCATGTGATAATAGAAGTTATGATGCTAAATTAACATTAGTGAGTGGGATACATCTTACTCGTATGCGTTAAATGCAGGCGAATGCGTAAATGACGAGAAGAAAAGTCTCAAACTTTTGTAGCTGGACATCCACTCATACATGATCCTTAACCCAGCCCTGTCCCCGGGAAAGTCTGAAATCCTACGAGACACTGACAAGATACAAGATCCGACAGTGGCTCTTTGTGCAGGAGACATGTGCAGTAGAGCGTGGGGAGAGACGGGGGTGATGCGTAGGGGAAGATGCTCATTTGATTGTGTTTTGAACAGTTATTTTGCGCTTCATGCACATAGAAATGCAGATGATGCAGCTTTTAAGTTAAAGGCGACTGATCGTTTGAAGGACATAGAGCTGCTGCACGTAAATGCAGCATTAATGAGTCAATGGTTAGACAGTGGCAATGGCAGCCTGATGAACTGACTCAATGCAAAAAGATGACAAAACGAGGCAATAAAAGTAGACAGCCCAATCTTGAAAACGTTATCGAAGACATGGACACCTGGGGCTTATATTCATGTGCAGCTTATGTATGTACAATTATAAAATTTAGTCAAAAATTTGATGATGCGGCTTATATTCAGTTGTGCTCTATAGTCTGGAATTTACAGTATGTAGTTAAGAAGTGTATACTCTGATATAATATTTTATATTACCATATGACATGTGGCTGTTTATTCAGCAATTAAGCACCACCTGTCTAATACTACATGAATTAAACCAATCCTTTTTGTGTTTGAACAGACTGCTCCATACCAGCCACCCTTTCCCTTGCTCTGAATGTGGAGAATCCTTTAAGCGGAGAAAGGACCTCGACCTTCATTCTCTCACTCATCAAGGTCAGAGTTTACTCTGAAATCCAAGTTGCCTAGTGACCCCACATGGCCCCTCCTGCCACACTTCACTGTAGACCTGGAGATATGATGTTGTTATCAGCAGCCACCGGATGCTATTGATTAATGCAAAGTCTGCGATAAATGCCCCCATCAGTTTCCCAGGGTGGCCTATCTTGTTTATTTACAAACATGCACCAGTGTTATACGTGTTTTGTTCTCTGGATGCATTAGGTCAATGACTTTACATTGATTCGAGTCCCAGGCGGGATGGCAGAGGGAGGTGGAGCTAAATGAATTGGGTCAACATGTTGACACTTCATCTTAATCAAAGGGGGCATTGGCATGGCAACCTCATTAGTTAAGCTTGAAGAGTCAGCACACACCAGGGGTCAGAGGTATGAGGGCCCTCAGAGAGAGATGATTGGAGAGATTGATCCATTGATCAGTCCAGGGCCATAGGCTGAGTCTGTCCTTATTAAAGGTTTAATTAGAGGATCCCAAAGGGAACCTGGGTGGATCGTCCCCACTGGAATACACCACAGATGGTCTGCAGATATCAAGATGCTCAGATGATGACCTATGGACATTCTGACGAGCCATCAGTTTCTGCTATTTCCCAGCCAGATTTCTAAGAGCACATCAAGAGCCAACAGGCCTCTCACCAACAGTCTTTTTAGCAAACTGTTTAGTCCATTCAAGGATTTAATAATCTGCGCTAATACATTGCATTTTGTTGAGACATTTTTTCTATTAATATTGTGTAAAGCAGGAATCATTTCAAGAATTCAAGTGCTAATTATAATTTTAGAATTTAATTTTTGTGATTATATTAACTTAAATCATGTTTAAACCTATTGTGTATTATGTTACATTTAGATTATAGTTTATCCTTAATTATACTCACTTTTTTCTTTTTTCAAATAGATGCATTAATTTTAAATTAAACATTTTGCACTGTACTTGTCTTAATGCAGATAAGATGCCAGCTACATGCCCCCACTGTTCGTCCCAGTTCATAAACCAGACTGTGTTGGAGATCCACCTGCAGCGCTGCATGTCCAATGAGGATGACCGCAACACAGGGCGAGGGCGGGGCCAGGGCAGGGGGCGCTCCACAGGCCAGGTCAGACCGCACACTCCCACTTTGTCCATCTGGATTTTTACTTTAATTTAAATATGGAAAACTTAGGATATTATTATCTTTTACATCAAGAAAATGAGAAGGTCTTTAGAATTGCTTTGGATTTTAGCTTAGTGTCATGGCAACATTTCTCCTGTATCTAGTCATTAGCATTCATTGACACAGTTATCTTTTGTTCATCTGTATTACGCAGCAGTCACAGAGCCGTATTGCCTGCATGGCAAGATTCTGTCCGCCTACAACATGTTACCCATTATTATTCCAAGGAATGACCCATTGTATCATTTTAATCACATTTAATATTACATTGTCTTGTGAGCGATTAAAGTAAATCGTTGCAGCACTACAATTCACAGTGACTGTGGTAGTTTTGGTTGTTCACCCACAAAGACATGAGACAGACCTTTAAATAAACATGAGTCTGGTAAAGTGTGAACACTAAATAGCTCATTTAGTCATGATTCTCCCCCCACTCGTGCCTTGGCCTAAAGCCTGCAGTTGTTATAATAATGCTACATCTTTTTTTCAAGTTTTTATCCACAGTTGATAGTAGATTCATGGGGAGCAGTAAGGTGGTGACAAATGTCCACAGTCACATTCAAACTGTGTACACTGGTAACATCATGAACGCACTGACCTTTTCTCTATTCATAAGTTGTTTTGCTCTTCACACTCACCGCTGTGTTCCTCTTGACCTCTAAAGCTCATCTCTCTCTCTCTCTCTCTGTCTCTCTCTCTCTCTCTCTCTCTCCTCTCAGGTGGAGTGTGACCTCTGTGGGCATCGCTGCATGACGCAGGAGGGTCTGGACCTGCACCGTTTGTCCCACACGGGTCAGACTCCGCTCAAATGCCCCGTGAGGCCGTGTCGCCGGCGCTTCATCTCCCACAGCGCTCTGGAGGAGCACGTGTTGGCCCATTTCCAGGGAACTCTCCACAAGTCCAAGAGTCGTGCTCGCTTCCGCTGTTCGATTTGCCACAAGGAGTTTGCTTACAACTCCACTTTCAAGGTTCACATGAGGACACACACCGACGAACGGCCCTTCGAGGTAAGAGGCTTGTGTGTCCCTGTGCGTATAAAATTAATTGGCTTCCATTTTCATTAGCACTTTGCATAGATTCACAGAGACAACTCTGATTATACTCCCTGTTCTGCTCTTATGGTACCATACGGTCTGAGGATTTACCACATATACAATCAATCTTTAGTAACATTCCCACTCTGATGAATCCAGTACTTGCTTAATATTGAAAGATAAAATATATTTTATCTCACAGTAGGGAAATGAATACTCAATGAAGTGCGGACAACATAAGATTGTCAATGGAATCACAAATTAAAATGTGCTCAATAGACCTGCATGGATGTAAACAGGGACTGGTGCTTCCACTGGTCGCCCGCTGCAGTCCGGCCTGGTGTCCCGGAGCATGGCCACGTAGCCAGGCCGTGTGCACAGTGTCCTGCGGGTGTTCCCTCCTCACTGTGCTGTACCTGTGATTAATGACGGAGGTGACTTAGGGCCTGTCAGCTCCCCCCATGTCTGTTACTATTCTGGGAGACTGTGCCGCTCCGGTGACGAGGCAGGATATCAACTATAGACCCACCCGAGCTCATTGCAGCCCATACGACAATAGACAGTGGCTGATTTAATGTTTGTCATTTCACATCAAGCCATATCTATCAGCTGTTAGTGGTGGTTAACCTAAAAGATGTTCAAATCAGAGGGTCATTGGATGAAAATGCTCCAGGGGACTAATAAGAACAGTGCTTTCTCAGGCTATTTTATAATATAGCCAGTCTACACTTAATGATGACCAAATAAAGTACCATTACTATTATCACAAAACAAAACATAGACTACAGCCTCATAAATTATGACCGAAAGGGTTTAGGCTGAAGAAAACATTCCCGATATATCCCGATATAATATAGACTGTAAGAAGGGTCAGACTTTTCCTTTTTGATGATGATTTCTTTTCTTTTCCTCCTGAGTGTGTCTCTCCTCTCACGGCTTTCACACAGGCTCCCTGTGTCTGTGGTGCTCTGCCTCATCTCCAGCAGCAGCAGCAGAGACAGACTGTAGCTCCTCCCACACTGCCCTGCTTTTTACACACACTGTGCTCTAACATCGACTTTCTAAACAATAAAACAGTTATATTACATAGAAATGTCTCAACAGACCCTTTTCTGAATAAAACATATGGGATGGAGTCTAAGAAAAACATTGTGTATATCGTGAGTTGTGTTCCATTGCAGGTCCGTATACGAGTGCAGTTTATTAAAGCCCATGTAAAGCCAAAAGCGATTCTAAGGTATAAAAAAGTGTATCTTTGTCATTCCTGTGTCTATCAATGGAAAAAGAGACTGAAAAGATAAAACCCACCTCTGTTCGAATATTCTAGCTGCAAGTCCCTATGGAGCTGTGTAAAAACACCAGTATCGAATGATTCGATATTATATTGAATATCGTTGCATCACATATAATATAATATATTATAATATAATCTTGTGTGTGCGTGTGCGTGTGCGTGTACATATATGCACACAAGTTATACCTTTTGTGAATCAGGGCACTGTTCTTTTTTACTTTCCCTGTTGAGTGTGCTTTCCTCTGTTACCTCATTTTTTCACGCTGTGTCTGCAAAATGTATAAAGAGAAACATAAAAATGTAATAAATGCTTTTGTCTGTCGCCGGAACATCTTGCTGCTTCTTATGCTCATAATACATCTCCTTTTGTCTTATCTCTTTTCCAGTGCTCCACTTGTGGGAAGCGTTTTCGGCAGCTGCCCCACCTGCAGGACCACGAGCGCATCCACAGTGGTCTGCGTCCTTTCTGCTGCTGGATCTGTGGAAAGAGCTTCAGCGTGGCAGCGCGCCTCACAGAGCACGCTCGCATTCACAGTGGAGAAAAGCCGTACCCGTGTCCGCACTGTTCAGCAGCATTCAGGGCCCGCGCCAACCTGGAGAAGCACATGCGCACACACTCGGACCTGCCCCCGGAGACCGCCGCAGAGGTAGCCAGTGCGGCTGAGGCTGCCCATGTTCAGAAGGTGCTGGAGGGGGCCAAGGTGCTGTCGTCTTTGGCCTCTTCAGAGATAGACACGGCTGCAGCGGTACAGACCATCTATGTGCTGCAGAGCGGAGAGGAGGGCACAGAGACTGTCATGATCCCGTCTGATCAACTGACAGGCCTAGAGGGAAACTCGCAGGTCGTCATCCTCCCCTCTTCTATGCTGGGCACGCAGACCATAGCTGTTCCTACTATCACAATGGATGGCAATGAAATCACAATGGTGGAGACAGGCCAGTCACCACACCATTCAATTGAGTTCATTGTGGAGGAAACTATATGAAGGTAGACTGCTGTGATCAGCTGTAGGACAATACAATAGGGACAAATTCAAGATCAGTCTAATGATGAATAGAGTGCCTGATGGTGAAAAATTTGATTTAAAAGCCCTGGTGTTTCTTTGTACCTACTGTTATATATATATATATATATATAGCAAATATTTTACTACTCTTAAACTCATTCATGCAATATAAAAAATGGCATTTGCACATTATATAGTTTTATGAGTGCTTGAAACCTAGGCTTCAGTTTTTACCTTAAATAACATGCTAACACAGAGATGATATACTTCCTGGGCAGATTATGGGCGATTTTCATTTGATTGTTTCCATATAATAAACACATCGATCCTTAGGGTTTTGTGTCAGATTTTCTTTTATATACTTGTTTTTGAAGCCAAAACAAACTTCCTATTATCAGTCAAATAGTGTTTAGCCATTGCAGACTACATTGTAATGTACAGTGTAATGATGGAAAGAAGCTGGTGTTGTGTGAATAACTTGGTGTTTTAATTAAATGTATGAGAAGAGGGACAGAGGGATGTATGACGATTTCACCAGAATTCAGCATTGCGCAGTGGTAAGTAGTGTAATGACATTATCTTGCGCTTGGTGTATAGTTATCAAAAATAATGATCCTATTTGCGTCTGAATGGGGAAGAGCCATAATATCATATAAGTTTTGCCAGCTCTGCAGTCGCCCATTACAGGCTTCTAAGCCATAGTTTATGGCTGTCTCCCACCCAGTGATTGCTGACTGGGGTTTAAACCACACACCCTTCCAGGCACTCAGTCTTAGTTTGTTTTCATGTCATGGAGGAAGAAATGCTGATGATTGTGCAGGGAACTGAAATGGGGGAAAATGGCAGTGGTTGTGCTGTGGGAGAAGCGGATCAGGAAATAGAGGGCTTCTGAGGAGTAAAAAAGAACCTGTGCCAAGAATTTAGTTGCTCTTTGTTGCTTTTCTGAGAGTCAACAGGCATCCAGTCGATAAATACATGTTTTTCCCTCCCAAGTAAATCTGGAGATGATTTTCACTTGAGTGCTCTTTATCATATCTGTTAATGCTGAGCTAAAACAAGATGAGGTGGTGTTGAACTCATGAAACTTGAGAGTGTGAGGGAGAAGATTTTGTTCTTATTTAATGGTTATTTTCCTTGATGCCTTTTACACAGTTATCAATGGTCTGTGCCTATAAACAATATGCATGCAAAGTGATGTTGACAAGGCTCCATTAATACAAGGTGTGTGTCCTTCTGGGATTAAGAAGGTTGCGTGTGAGTTAGTATGGCTATTATACACCCATAATGTTATTTGTAGCAGCATATCACCCTCTGGGTCATTAGTGAGATGTTTAGTCATTATATGAATGACTTTCACAGCTGTTACCTTTTACTCTCTTTCAAGGACACTTGAAGCACATATCAAGCTTGCCTTTTCAGACTTCACACATATTTATCTAATTTTTTCAATATAAGTTAATATCATTATCATAATGATGTTTACTCACCTGAAATAATAATGCTTATCTCTCCTCAGAACTGTTTGAATAACCAGACTTCAGGCAATAAACTGACAAGCAGGCACGTGCTCCAGCTGTTCTAACCCTGGGCATCCCTTTGATTCTCACCTCTTTTTGTATCATAAACACTAAAAATACCCCAGTGACCCTCAGGAGAAAATGTGCATATTCAGCTCTGGCAGCAGTAAACTCGCTGACATCACAGTGTCCCGAGCAGGTGGAGGACACTAGCCTCTCAGGGTTTGGTGGGCCTCCAGGTAGAAGAGCACTACAAGAGCAACATTACATTTGTTAGCTCTTTATAGCCATTACACCAGAATAATATTACTTACAAAAACTAAATATACACAATACACACAACTTTATTTATGGTATAATGGCCAACAACACTGTAATAATGACCTATTCTGCTGAATTAGTAAAATGGAAATGAATCTACTGATAAAACCGAATGTTTGTGATCACTCAGTTTCTGAACACTCCAAAACAGAAAGAACAGAATAATATTTTTATACTAGATAAATTGACATCATTGCATGCTGAAAAAGCAGGACAAGGAAACAAAGCTTCTGCTTCTGCCCCTACAGACTACAGAACTCATCAAAACTCTTTATTAGCCTACTTTATATTTAATTACCTGCTTTGTGGATTACTGTAATTTAAATGGTACTGGGGTAGCCTATTGGTGCAATGGAACAGGCATTGTGGAATATATGGGTCAAGTGTTGGCTGCCTGTGCTTTAGCTGCTGCACTCATTGAAAATATCCATGGAAATATATGAGAACATTTTTGATCTACCAAGTATGAAAGGGTTAAGCCTACTCCCACCAATCCTGTTAACCAGATGCTGTGGAATTAGCTCACTTATATTCTGGTGTATTTTAGCCAAAAGACCTCGCTGGCTAACTTGTAAAGTAATAAGTGAGCAGCCAACACCAAAACAGAAACCAGAGGACAGGACCATTATGTAGGTAACATCACATCAGGCTTTTGCAAATTAAAAAAATAATTCTGCAGGTAATTTAAGTAGCAACCCCTACAGTGTCTTTTAGAGTTACAAAATGTAGAGATGTAACGTTAGTTTTAACTTAAAGCTTGGCCCATTTCAGCTGAAGTGGTCCCTGAGCTAATGAGAGCACATGGCAGTATGTCAAGGCCACGGTAAATATCCACTTAGGTTCAATAAATGAAAGCTGCAACAATATATTTTGTGTCTCAATATTTATCGTGGGTTTATACATCTTCTTTTTTACAATACAGGAGAGAGTTTTTATTTTTTGTAATAAGATGAGATTTTAGCTTGAAAAAGTTATTACTCAATTGAACTATTTATTTGTAGCAGCGCAAGTCTTTTAATGATATTGTCTACGGAAAAAAGGTTTATTGGGATTATCCATCAGTGCTAAAATAGTTTCAATATTATCATCTTTTGCTGTATATCCTGCTTCAAAATGTGATTGTGACAGGTCTACGTCCATAGACTGTGGTGAACCGACGGAGCACAGGGCCCTTGGGTGAACCAGGCTGTGGATGTGCACCTAGACCCACTTACTGATTCACTGAGGAGAGCAGGCAGGTAAGATGACTGTATACTTATTATAATTATTATTATATTATAATGTATATGTTTAATTGTGATTGTAAGAAAGTAGGCTAATCAAGCACAAGTGTGAACTTTGCCCAGCCTTTCCTATCTCAGGAGCCGTACTCCTGTTATGAAAGGTTAACATGGTACAGCTTTATAGAAGACATACATATTCTGTAAAGGTTGCTATATTTTATGTGAGGCCTTTTAAAATGCTGCAAGTTGCCGTGGGGCAGTGCAGCAGTCTGTGGTTTCTCAGACAAGGGGACAGCCATGTTTTATTCAGGCTGATTGTGTTGGATGATAGGACTGTATACAAACTGTAGCAGCCCTGTTGACCTCTGCTTGGGGTGCACTCTGGTTTTGTGTCAAAACTCTGCCCCCCATTTTACCCCCGGCTCACATGCACAGTTACAGTAATCCTTTCTCTGTAGCACACGCCGCCCAGGAGATTTTCTGCTTATCATCGACTAATTAAATCTGTAACAGGAAGTTCCTGTAGCAATTAATTAAGTCTGCATTCTGAGCACACTGTCAGAGGTACTTTTCACAATCAAAGTGTCATCCGCTGTTTTACAGTGTCATTAAAAAGCAAGAGGTACTATTTGTGTGCTCATTGTGTGTCTTAATACTTATAATTATGTCCATCATAAAGTCAATTTAATATTTTGACCAAATACCATGGAATCAATATGACATTTTTGAAGTTACGTGGCATTAAAATGAATGAAGTTCTTTATGTTGTGTAAACTTCCTCGGCTGGTTACAGCTGACTTCCCAGCTCCATTATCATACCATGTTATTAATGTATGATTGACCTATTTTGGTAATGGTATACATTTATCATTTTCTATGCCTTGTGATTACATATTTATCGCCGCACATGCTTCCTCTCTCCTCCCCCTGTCCTTCTCTAATTTTCCTTTTCTCCTTTCCTTCACTTTTCCATCATAGCTGCTGTGTCTCTCCATCCCTCCTCCCCCTGCGACATAGCCTCTGTCTCCCTCTTTGCTGAGGTGGCTGTACCTGCTGTGACTTTGACAAAGTGGTCTCTGAGCGTGCACTGGGAATCTGTGAGTGTTTCTAACAAAGTAAAAAAAGAATATTATTTTACTTTGCACAATTGTGTAGCAACCGAAAGAAATTATAGCCTATAGTATGTCCTATGTCGGGATTGAGATTGATTCAATGTAGAAAATTGCACACTGTGTAAATACAGCACTGTCATGACATTGCAGACAGTTTTTTATACAGTCGTCCACAGAGTCTTGAAATAGTAAATAGTGCAAGACATAAACATGGCTTAATGCATTATTTACTAAAACAGCTTGCAGACTACTACAGTGTTTTGTCATATAAAGAGAAAATTACTTCCTGTGTGTTCATTTATAGTTCAATTAAGTTCAATATTCAAGCTAAACTGATTAACAAAGCTGTCAAAAATATTTCCTTTAGGATATGATCTGAGAAGACTGGGCCTCCATTATCTCCATCATTTATGCTCTTATTTTCTTTTATTCATCTGTTATTTACACTTTGATATGTTAATGTGACATGTTAATGGTGATGTACTATAAACAGACAGGCACAAATCAGTGCCACAGTTTTCAATGGGAAGTCAGAGGACTGAATTATTTCATGGAAACTACACCAAGAAACAGTGTATTAGAAACAGGATGAGTTCTTTGAACTTTGAACTTCTTCTCATTCCTTTTGAGTAACAATATATTTGCTTTGCTTTCATTTATGGTACAGATGTTTTGCACATATATCAAACAAATAAACTGAACTAAGCTGTTTTAGATCAATATTGTGATATACGTTGTCTGAATAATAAAATTGGGATCCCTGCATGTCATAGATTAGAAATATATTGCAGACAAAAGCAGTACATGTTTTTTTTTAAGGAAACGTACTTTAGTATAGTCTTATGTAGCTTTGTAAATGCCACTGCAGCAGCTCCTGCTTATATCACTATATATCACCTCTCCTTTGTTTTGTCCTCCACTTTTTCCATCCTGTGCTC
>KN504612.1:0-11079 GCA_000787155.1 Scartelaos histophorus | reverse complement strand
GGGTGTGCAGGGAGAAGGGAGAGCGCTGATTAGATTGGAGAAAGCCAAAGAGGTACGGCTACGCTACGGAGCCAGGGAAGAGGACGCGGCGTGAAGAGGCAGACGGGAGCTGGGTGACTTAAGTGAATGCAGTTCGCCGTATCGTGCTGAAGTCCACGGGCTGCCTCTTGGATCTTATTGAATCAACAAATGGATTTACATGGCATATGAGGAGCACGCACTAATACTATCTTTACGTCCTATCACCGCGGCGACCGGAGTGGAGGAAAGCGCTGTAGAGGTTCACAGAGGAAAAACTCATCTCTCAGCTGTGTGCAGATTACAGTCTACTCAGCGCCAGCACTGCCTATTTTGTAAGTATTTGTATAGGGCTGAAAATGTCACTGTTTTGAATGTGTGCGAGTCTGCCCGAGGCTCCTGCTCTGCCTGTGATCCTTTTTTCATGAAGAACAGAACATAAGAGTGAAGAGGGTGAATGCAAATGTGTCTCCACTGCAATGCCCGCTCACTTGTCTCATGCTTTTTAATGGTGCGATGTGAAGAAGTAGCCCGGACTTGACTGTGTGCCTTTCCTCCACAGTGCCGGTAAGTGTGCGAGAGGGGGAGAGCGACGGTGTGTGTGTGTGTTGGGGTGCTCATAATAGCAGCCCCATTGGTATTCAGCGGAGGGAGCTCCAGGATCTCGCTGCGCCTTTCCCCGGGATGGGATCACAGAGCGGGGATTGTGCTTGCCCACGGAGAGCCCGGTGAAATGGGTGAGTGTCCGTTTCGTTCTGCTTGTCCTGCTCTCAACACGCCATATTTCTTTGCTCACATCTTACAACGTTTTATTTATTTTTTTTTTAAACATACATTTCTGGGGCTTACACTGCAGCTCTTCTCCATTTGGCCAGTTTTTTACCTCGTCCACTGTGCCCCCACCTGTTTCCACTCTACAGCCCAACATCAGTCTATTCTCTTTTCACTCACTGTCTCTCCCCATGTTGAGACAAACAGGTCTGTCCACTGTAACGAATTTGTAAGAAATGTGAATGGCTAACCTCCATTTGTTTCGTTGACCCTTTCTCTCCCATATCCGTCTCCTCCTGTCTGTCTCTACTTATTCACACCACCTTGACTTCCACTATTTTTGATCCGGAAATTTAAGTGTTTTTCCCGAAACAGGCAGTGAATAGAGATGCTCTCCGTGTGCTATTTGTGCATCTGTCAGTCACTGTGATTACATTGCATGTTCATGTGTGACATAATGCTGCAAGGCCAGAGGTGCGTTTGTAAATGACTGCTGTAACAGGAGGTTATGAAGTAAATGTATTCTTTAATTGCTTCAGGCTTGACAGCTGTGTCACTCATGTGCAGCCACGTGCACACACCGAGACACCACCGACTTTTGTGCGACTGACATACGTTGTGTACACCAGCTCACATCCACACCTACGTCTGCTCACACCTGCGACACAATAGCATGCTAATAGTGCCTACCAGCACTAGGCTGTTAGCAACACACACATATGGGCTGGTCCTAAAGAGTCCTGGGAGGATACGGGTGTCACCGGGGGGTCACGTCTATTCACACTGCAGTATTGATTGCAGCCAATACATTGAATAGAAGCTAATGTTTCATTTTAACAGCCCTATCATCTCTTTGGCAAAAGGAATACAGCACCAGCCCCAGCCCCTTGTAATGATTTAGACCACATCTGCCATTTTCCAAACTGTATTTCAGAGTAGAAGTTAGTGCCAGCCTTTGTGTTTCATATTAGCCTTGTTTCTATGGATCTGCCGTGGTGGCAATCACATAGTCTGAAAGTGTTTCCACTGTGTTATCTACAGGGCTGTTGGTGGAGTCCTAGGTGGCCCATAGGAGGTACTACCTCCCAAAGAGCTGCTGTAGCTCTGTATGGCTCTTCATATAGATATATATCTATATCTATAGATATAGATATATACAGATAGATATATTCATATAAGATATAAACAGAAAATAGTAATTTCTCACCAAACTCTGTCTTAATCTTGTGGTGAAGCTCTGTTTTTCCACTTTTTTGTATGTTGAGCGCACATGTTAAGCAAAACAGCCAAAGCATTGGAATGAAAATGTCACTGAATCTTCTGCTTTTCAGGACAGAGCTCAGTCACAAAACTGTTGGTTTTGGTTCATCATATGGTTTCATTAAAAGCTCTTATTGATCAACAGCTATTTCTATGGACAGTGAAAAGTTGCACTTTGCAACTTGGTTTATTTTTTCTATGTGCAGAAAATTGAGCTCAGCGAATAAAGAAAAGTTATTGTGATTGAAAATAAATCCTTTGAGGTCTGTGCTTCAAATCTGTGTATGAAGTGTATGTGTGGGTGTGTGTTATCCTAAAAATCATTTTTTTTACCTTTATAATACATCAAAAATACTTTACATACACTACCTTATGTAGTAATAGTATGTACTTTACAAATACAGCATGTTTTGCATAGAAATACCTTGTCTGGCATTCATATGCATGAGCGTCACTTTTCAAGTGCTCAAAAGTTTGGTGATTTTTAATGCATATATATTCAACAGGTGCACACTGTTGCATAGTAACAGAAGAGGAGACAACCTGTTGGCTGCGCAGTTTGACAAAGCTTAGCTATTTTTAGATTTAAGTAATCTTCCAGACAAAAGGCATGCTGATTTATTAGGGAACGAACAAAGAAAACACAGTAGGCGGCCAACTCTGAGTAGGCCCAGGCCAACATTAATTTTACCATCTGTCATTTGCATATCTGTGTACCTGTCTGCCTGAAGCTCTGCAGTGAGGAGGAATATCATTAAAAGGATGCTTCCTTTCAGACCCATTTCATTCATTACATTGCATGATCAAGTACTTAATATACAAATGACAGGAAATATTTTAGAGGACTATAGTAGGTGCACACAACAGAAAGCAGCTCCAATGTGTAGGCGTCTTTGACAAAGATAGCGGAAAGATTGAGACACATAACCAGCTCACATTCATGATCACAATTTAAAGTCATTAAGCGTCGTAATATGACTAATGTAGAGAATACATTTCAACATTGTTGCTTATTCAAGTTTTGAATTAATTTAGGATTCTGTTCTAGTGAGTGTGACATTACTTAAAGCTGGAAATGTGAAATACTGGTATTGTATGTGTCTGTGATAATGACATGATAATATAGTTAACACAAATGTAGTAGGAGAGGAGAGAGCATGAAATTAGGGTCAAAACTACCTCCCTGATTAACTAGTGACTGCATTTTGTGCCACATATGGCACATGGAGAATCAAATGGAGTTGACTCAAGAGTTCTTGGAAACAGCTCAATGGGACTTACTTTGCTAGTCTGTTTTCATCATAATCTTTGTCTGGTACATCCATAGCATAAAGACATAAATTATGAAATCTTTCAGTAAGCACATTCCCTGTGTTATTCCAAAAACCTCTAGGGTTGATTTCTCTGTAGTTATCTGATGGTGGCACAGCTGGATTGCAGGGAATCTGTATACCCTGTATGTGGAGGCATTTACTTTAGTTGCTCAGTAATTGCTAATGGACTATTTGGCACAATTCTTTTCCATACCTCCTGATGGGTTTTGACAAGCGAAGTAAGAGAACAGGTCTTAAGTTACTGCCCCAGTGGGTTGAGTGGCAAAGTAAAGCTTGTCACAGTCAAATACAGCTCCTTGTTTCTGACCAAGAGCATGAAGCAGGATTTGAGACGTGCTCCTGCCTCAGGCACAATTGCCAGTCAAGGGCCTGTGTGCCCTTCAGTGCGAGCCTCGCAAAATGTGACTTGCCTGGGATATTGTAGAAAATGGCAGTCAGCTAAGTTAGAATTGAAGTGAAAAGACAGGAGAAATGATTGGGGGAAAAGCTTGAGAGGTGCAGATGTGAAATTAGATGGAGAGGATAGAAGGGGTGGTTTAAGATGAGCTTCTTGGGATTAAATTGTACAGTGAGTGCAAAGGAGGATGGGGCAAACAAGCAGCGATCGCTGGAAAAGACTGAAGTGACAAGGACGAAGTCGACAGCGGGACGACAGGCGAGGGGCACACACGCTCAGGAATGACGGACGTGATAAAGGAGAGTGGCACAAATGTCACCATGCTAACCTTTCATGCACTCAACTTTGCACTGCTCTCTCCCCTCTTTCCACAGATCAGCACCTGCCAAAGATGGACCTTGAATAGGCAACATGGAAGTCTAAATCATCTCTGCACTTTTGCTGGATAAATCTTCCCATAGGATTCATTGGACTGCAAACCAGTCAATCAGTGGGACATACCATCGAGTGTGTGGACTTCATCAAAAAAGAAATAGGTGATGCTTGAGCAGTGGCATGGAGCATTCTGACCTGTCTAGATTTATGGGCTGGATATCCCATCAAGATTACGACACTTTTGTGGATGCTGTGGAAGTCCCCCACATTGACTTGTGGGCAAAAGCGAGTAATTGAAAAATTCCCCCTTGAGAACCTCTCCATTTTGATTTGTTGTTCAGAAAGAGCATTTATATATTTTTCCCTCTTTACTGAAGAGCAATTTTAACAAAACAGCCTTTATCCTTCCCTTTCTACCATTTTGCTACAGTCTCCTCTCACATTGCGGAGAAATACATTATGAAGCAGCGCCATTCTTCTTCATCCTCCCTCAGTGACGG
The DNA here is from genome assembly GCA_000787155.1 of Scartelaos histophorus. Classification (NCBI taxonomy): domain Eukaryota; kingdom Metazoa; phylum Chordata; class Actinopteri; order Gobiiformes; family Gobiidae; genus Scartelaos; species Scartelaos histophorus. Next base: position 6,424 of record KN504612.1, on the reverse strand, counting down.
AAAGAGAGGAGGGACACACTGTCCAGAATAGATAACGAGCAAAGGAAGCAGCCACAGAGAAAAATCAAAAGTAGACGTAAAGAATATTGGTGAAAATCTGTGTGTAGGGTTTTGTTCCTTTTCTATTTGTTTCTTGTTAGCGCCATGTGTAGTGGAGGGGTCAGAAAATACAACTAGAGTGGGGCACTGGTAGGGAAAAGATTGAAGGATGGTCTGGTAAAGAGACAGCAGTGAGTGAAAGTAGAGCTCTGAGGCGGGTAAGACGGTTGAATACAGGCAGACAGGTAAACAGGCAGGACCCAGTGTTAGGCACAGTGCCAGGCAGACATCCAGTGGCGACACAGTCATTGTCATTCTGTGCGCCGTCTGAGGGAAACAACTCAAGGGAGGAAGCCAGGGGGAAAAAAAAGAGAGGATTCCGGTTTTGGTAGCATCTGGTGATCCCATCCAGTATCAAAATCCCATGCATTGAAGGCATAAGGCAGTCAGGCAGGGAGGAGAGAGAGAGAGAGACTGCCGTCGGAAAGGGGAATAGGGAGAGAGCAGGTGTCGGAAATCCTCCCCTTCATCTGCTTGTCATTTACTTCTTTATGTTTTCCCCTCGTCTGGTGAGCTGATTGGTTTTCTAACGCTACCGGCCTGTGCTGCAATCCCGACAAACAAACAGAAAGACAAACTAAAAAAGTCAAAAGAGGAGACTGCTTGACTCAGTTTTTCGCAGCTTCCTTTTTGTCTAAAGATAAGACGAAAACAACACACCAATCAATCCCTCATTTTCGTCTGACCAGAACTGATCCGGAGCTTGTTTCAAAGGGATTATTTCGGGATTCTTCTGTGGTTTTTTCGTCCCCACTGTGACACTTTGAGACTCTGTGACCCCCCCACGCCCCCCTGCTCGGGCTGAAGTGCTAAAAATCCAACTTCCCATCAAGATCCCGGAGCCTGCGAACTACTACAGCGATAATATGGAACAGCGCTTCTGATACCGTCTCATTCATTCTGTAAGTAAACCTCTCCCATTGACTACATATGTGTGTGCATGTTGTTTGCATATATGTTAGTGTGTGTGTGAGAAACAGACGTGTGTTTTTCTGCAGTGTTCTTTCTGCATAATGTCTTCACAGTAAATTTGCTTTCCTTTGCGTCCTTTCACCTCAGGCTGTTTGTGTGTCTTCTCAGAGATCCAGTATAGTCGGGACAAGGGGAAGCCTTTTTAAGTGTGGACATGTGTATCTGGGGAGCTGTATTCATATATTTGTTAAGGGTTGTGTCACTAAGGATTATTTCTATAAGTAATGCATAGATCCTGAGTTGTTTGGATACTATTATTGAATTATTTGTTAATGGAGTTGTTTTCTGCACTGATGGATTCTATAACTGTGTCATATTGAGTGAGAGGAGCCCTTGCCTTGAGTTTATAATGTTTTTTCTTTTTCTTCATTGTCTTTAGAGGTAGATCATTTTATTTCCTTCTCTTAAAAACAGTGTTATTTTTAACAATTTGCTCACACGGGCTTGACGATATTGCATTTTTTTTTTTCTTCATTCTGTTTTAGCTGACTTTTTCACAAACAAATAAAATGGCTTTCAGCATTGATTGTATGAACATAAACAAGACATACTTAGAGGCAGTGCCATTTGCAACAAAAAGCCTCATTTCTGCCTTCAAACCGCATAATTTTACTCAGAGGATTGGCTGTAGACCTCTTGATTGGCAAGCCCCAGGCAGATCACTGACAATTTGAAACGAGTGCCCGGCTCTAATGCTTTTTAATATGTGAATACTCAGATACTCTTGATTTGCAGCAACAGACCACATACAGTAGCCTTTTTCCCACTGATAATAGGGCTGTGCAAAAATACTGAAATATCTATATATATTGTGATATGATATTGTGATTGTGTGCTTCTATATTGATATATAAGCAAGAATAGTTTTTGGGTGTTTTAGCAATAGCTTTGCGACCAATTTTGTTCACTTTTACTTTTTGGTCCATGCAATACACTTGAAATATTCACTGTTTTGATGATTAAAATATATTTATTCCATATTAGCTTTGCACAAGTAGTGGTTTATCAAAGAAATATCATCGCTAAAATGTGTTTGGTTCTTAAAAAAAGAGTAATATATCACAGAGTATTCAGTTATTGCAGTATAGTGATAATATCGTATCGTAAGAACCCTGCGATTCTCAGCTCTACACTGAAAATGCATTGTTTCCTTCTTGATGTGTGTTGCGTTAAATTGATGCATTCAAGTAGTGGAATTGAAGGTCAAGTTAAAATAAATGTGTTTTGTCAATGCATGCCCTCACAAAAATTTCAAAGTAAGCGTTATGTGTGCCTGCCAAAGAGGAGATTTTGATCTTCCAGCCAAGCTTACAACAGCATCTGAGTAGTATCTGAAAGCAGAACGCAAGCTTCCCCTCTGTGTGTTTGGAGATGTGTGTTGCCTTCATACTGGTCCTGGGGTTAATTTCAACTAATTAGTGGCGAGTATTTTGCTTCTCAGAGCAGTTTTGGTTCTGTGTCAGTGTATTTATTCATTAATGTTAGACTGGAAGTAGCTGAACTGTGGAGGGTGCACCCGCTAATGAGACTGACTACGTTTCTAGTTCTTTGTTGCGTTCCCTTTTTTACGCTTAACGCCCCTAGCGCCATGAAATCCAGTGTCATTCTGGACTGCTTTTTATCTCCCTATGTGTTGCCACAGTCTGGGCCACCGCAATGTCCTGCATATTACCGCTCCCATCTATCGCCATGGTCACATCCACAGCTTTTATACACTCCCACAATCCACCAAGCCTCGCACCCAGAGACGCTCAATCAAGATAGTCCCTTCAAACAGCCCAATGAACTGTGAATAACGCCATTACACAAACTCCCAGCTCGGAGCATCGCAAAAATATTGGGAGGGCGGACCAGGAGGATGAGAAATAGGAAGGAAAACATTGTGGAGATTCAAGAACAACATCGTAGGGCGGTAGAGTGAAGGATGCTGGGAGATGTAGGGGGGTGTGTGTGGAGTTCGTGGAGCAGTAAAAGACCTCTGCTTCGCGGGATCACTCTGATGGGCTTAGCTGTGTCCCACCACGTCGCCACTTGGTCAGCCCCTCTGAATGAAGATGACTAAATAATACGATTACGACAGCAGAGCCGAGATAACGCAACATGTTCTATCCCTTTTGTCACTGTCACAGAAGCAGTAAAGAGACGGAGAGTGGCATGTGATGACATTAAAGACACGACTGCACGAAGAGCTTAAGCGTGGACTGTGAGCTTGTGATGGGAAACAGAAATCGCATTTGTGTAGTGGACCTTGAAGAATCTTGTGTACAGTAGAGCAGTAGTGAAATGAAAATGTATTCTTTTTTATTATTCTACAGAACATACAGATATTTCCTCAAGACATTAAAGGCGTAACTGCGTGAGGTGCTTAGCATGGACTGTGAACTTGTGATGGGAAACAGAATTCACATTGGTGTAGTGGACCCTGAAGAATCTTTTTCATCTTGCGTACAGCAGAGCAGCGGTATTATTTCTGTGCTGGATTATATAGCTCCTTCATATCTCCATATTGTTTCTATGTGGGATTTAAAGGTGCGCGGAATAACTTTTCTGGTGGAGAGTCCGTCAAACGCTTTTCTCCACAGAGATGTTACTGTCTGAAATATTTCACAGTCTGGCATTAAACCTTTCTGTCACCTTAGAGACCAAACCAGACCAAGTTACAGCTCAGATCTGTGGAGTGGCAACCCCGCTCACAGTCAGAATGCCTGTTTTTCTAAGTATTTTTGAGCAATAAAACCACTTTGAATAAACATAAAGTAGATCTATTTAATGCTATACTATGGAACATTCCAAGCAGAGCAATGACATTAGAAACAAGAAGGTGACAGTCCCTCTACCAAAACATAGTGAACCTTTAACTGAATGTCTTGCAGATTAGACAAATTTGACACCATTCGAGGCCTATTTTTCCTACACATTTTTAACAAATACGTTTTTGCACTTAGTTACTATATTATATTGTGATGTTTGAGCTACTGTGTCTCTACAATTTATTTTTTGGATCAATAAAGTCTAAGATTAAATGTGTTTCAAAATGAAAAATACAGTAAGAAAATGTATTTGAAAGAAATTTATAAGGTATACAGTTTGAAATGCAGCGTTTTTAACTCAAATCAATTTTTCAACAGCTGCTGTTAGCTTCCTCTGAACAAAGTGGATTTGTATGTAAATATCTTTGTGGATTTGGAGTTTTCTTGCTCTGTCATAAAAAAGAGTTTTATTTCAGAAAACATTGCCAAGTGGAAGTGTAGGGGTGCATGGGGAGAATAAGAAAAATGAATATGCATTTTTAATCAGGTCTGTTGGAAGCGGTTTTTATAATAAACAATATACTTGCATCTTGATATTAACATTTTGCTTCCTCAACACATAAAACCATCTCTAAGGGTTATTTTTTAATATACAGATATGTCCTCATAACATTAAAGACAACAAAGAGTTATAAGAGCATGGACTGTGAATGGGATGCAGAACTCATTTGTGCCATTGTTGTTGTTTTTATGTGAGATTTAATTAAATATATAGTTCAGATTAATGATGTTCTTCAAAATGCAGTAAGAAAATGTTTTTGAAAACCTTATAAGCAATATATTGTGAAATGCATTATTTTTTAACTCAAATCAATCTGGGGTCCACTGTCAACAGCAGCTTCATCTAAACAAAGTGAATTTGTATGGAAATATCTTATTGAATATGGAGTGGTCTGTCACATAAAAATACCTTTATTTCAGAAAACACTGTCATTGCCAAGTGGAAATGTAAGATTGCACAGGCAAGAATGAACAAAATGAACATACATGTTTAATCAGCTATATTGGGAGCATTTTGCATAATAAACACTATATGTGAATCTCAAGATTAACATTTTGCATATCTTTAAAACAACATTCACATATGTACAGCATTTTGTTAACGCCATTTCTAAGGATATATATATAATTTTGATCACTGTGTATTACATTACATATATTTCCTCAAGCGGTTTAAGCTGCTTTGGGAAACAGAACATAATGGTGTTGTGGACCCTGAAGAGTCTTTTTTCATGTTGTAGTTGTTGATTTTGTACTGGATATTATAGCTAGTCTCATCTCTGCATATGCTTCGAGATTGGATTTAGCTGAATATCTGGCAGATTGCAAATTGCAAAATGCAGTAAGAAAACTTTGATTTTTAAAAATGATTCTATACATATATGTCCTCAAGACGCTTAAGCTGCTTTGTAGAGTTGCCCACTGTTCACATAATATCCGTATGATCTCTGTCTTCTCTACCACACATCTGGTCTGTTTGTAAGCACATAACTCTTGTGTACAGTGACTATGTTAAATTATTGCACATGCATGGACATAAACCAAGTGCTGGTGGAGCGGCGGCTGCGTCTTATCTCTTAGCTTTACACAGCGTAGTCTGCGTGGGCTATTTGTTTCATGTTTCCACGCTTGACAGCTTTGACACGGATTCCTGCCAAGTTGACCTTGCAGTTTAAAGTGTAATAAAAGCTGAATTCCCAGGCTATGTTGCACATCGATACATGTTCTTCTGCTAGCTGATAAATGGTCTTACTCTCTCTTGGGAATAGGGCAAAAACAAGCAGAACGTTATGTCCAGTCTAGCACAGTGGTGGTAAAGTGCTGCCATTGCCCAGCGTAGTGAGCTAATACGAGGCTTGGGATGATCTCGAACCCCCTCCTAAGAGATATGAAGTATCTCTACTCTTCTCCCAGCATGAACCACCATTTGCCTGCAGTGCTAAAGATTAGCTTGAAGAAGGAAATAGAAAAGACACTCTTAGCATGTGACGGTGTGAAGGGGGGGGGGAGAACATAAGACAATATAAAATGGGGTGGTGCAGCAGTGATTAACAGAAGCCTGCACCATTAACAGTGCTTAGCCATCTGTCCACAATTACATGTTACCATAAGTAGATAAAGAGATATCAAGGGTAATTATTCATGATTTGTTCACAATAACTAACCCAGGCCAGTTTGCTTTTTATTGCTTTGAATATAAAATGTCTCCTCCACTGCCTGCTTTCTCATTTTAAAGTTGACTTATTATGCAAAATTGAGTTTTTATCCATGTTATAGTTCTTCTCATTTGTTTCATTCATGTTTGCGTAATCTTTATTCTCCTGTATTCAAGACGTCATTGCTCTGTTCCACACCTCGTTTCATACGCAAACTGCTTTGTTCATCATTCTCCAATTTTATTTTCTTAATCTTTGATACACGTCACATTCAGCAACATCATTTAGTCATTTTCGTACAAATAAAAAAAATCTGCTTCTTGCTAGTGCAGCTATCCATGCAAAAATCAGCTTTTTATTTTATTTAGTTTTATTTATTATTATTAT
>JACN01064207.1:0-11391 GCA_000787155.1 Scartelaos histophorus | reverse complement strand
ATTTTCTTTCTTTTTGTCATATTTTCTAAAGTGTCTTCAGTCCCACACAAAATTTCAGCTTTCTTGAATAGATATTTACCCATAATATTCAAACAAATATTGTCCAAGCGTGTCCACTTTTAAAAATCTCAGTTCAGTAGAAATTACATTTTAAAATTTGCCTGTTATACGTCATTGACCCATATACAGGCCTCATGTGAAAGCTCAGAACCTCCAGTACTCCCTCAGTGAGCTGCAGGGGCTGCACTAGCACTGACTCAGTTCAGCTGATCAGTTTGTTTAGGTTTTAAAGTGGAATTAAACACAAAACTTTTGCTGCCAGCCTGTTTACGTAGCGTTTGGCATGGGCTAATTTTCTTGGTCCTTTTGTCTGCATTTTTTTGTGTGCAAATTAGGTAAATTTGCAACTTTCTCATCAAAAACAAAACAAAAGACTGTGCGCCGCCTCGAGTGGCCACTACAACTTCAAGTACTTGGTGACATCACATAACACTACCCTGATTACAACCAGGTTTGTCAGATTACAAACGTCTGCAGGGGCGGAGTTTGAACTGTGGATATTTGTTAGACCAATCCCACTGTTCCTCACATGTGTTCCTCTCACTCTCTTTAGTCCTTCAGGTTTAGTAGGGCTTTAATCCCACTTTAATCAACTGGATTTCATCTTTGGGAATGGCATTCCAAATGAGACTTGTTTGAGGCTCATTCTGTTTTCCAGTATTAATTGTCTTGAGAACCAAAACACCAAATTATTAACAAACAACTTTATGCCCAATTTTTTTACAATATGCAGTAAATCAGAGTTACACTTGTCATCAGTAAAAGCTCCATTTGATTTGATGTTAATGAAATTTAAAATAAAAATCTTACACAGTTCCTTTAAAAACCTACTTTTTCCTTGGTTGAAAACCAGGTACTCCAGCTTTAAAAAGCACAGTCCTTTAGTGTAAAACTATATTTAAAATGATTGCTTCTTCAAAATCAACTCTTAAGAGTTTATCAAGCTATTAATAGTGTGCAAACATGCAAAACATTAGCCAGCTATTCCACTAATCAAATCTACAGTGCAATGCCAATAACATTTGAATGGCTTGTCAGCTACACACTTTGGATTGGCCCACAAAAGCTATTCCATACACAAAAGTCCACGTTCACAAGGTATAAAAATCAGCCCTATGCATAATATAGCCCCTTATGAAATTTTAAAAAGAGGAGAGAGGTTTCAAAATGTCAGCTCGGCCTCCTAGTGCAAAAATACAACCCTAAAATGTGAATATGGATGCTTCTCTTAGGGCTGTTGTGCAGTGTGTACCTCAAAACTTTAAATTATAAATTGTTCATTTCAAATATACATACATATTTGTTAGCTTATTGACAATCCCTGCCAGAACAAGTATTGCAGTATATCTTGTTGTACTTAATCATTCATATTAGATTGCACAAGGTAATTTGAGTTGTTAAGTGTTGATTTAGAGGTAATCCAATAGGCCCCATGATTGTCAAGCCCTTCCACCATAACCCAACCGCCTGGTCTTTCTGTTTTATACACAGAAGTTGGTCTGGTATCTCATATCGTCAATCGAATCAGAGAAAGTGTCGCCTGTCAGAGAAACAAGCGGCCGCAGCGTAAACATATCATATGGCGTTTGCAATTTAGTTTTTCGAGAAGCTTTTTTCTGGTAACAACTGCTTGTCTCCATGATGAATGGTGAGGAAAGTCCAGCCTAAAGTAAGAATGTATGTTTTTTTAGCAAATGAATACAAATTTGATCAAGAATGTTAATGCCATACTGTGGAACATTCCTCTCAAGTCGAACCCACAACCAGAGAAGTTGCTTCCCTTTCCTGAGCTGAGGAAAGGGAAGCCTCCATTGTTTTTTTTTTTTTTTGCATTGCTTTGATTGGAATGTATTAAACTTGACTATCTCCATGGAAACACGCAGGAGATGCCACCAAACCAAGATACCAGTCAAATCTGTGCAGAGGAGCTATAAAAACACCTAAAACTGAATGAATTAAATGTAAATTGATACGTTTAATGTTCGTTCATTTCAATGTATGTTCACTGTGAGGCATTTCAGACAAAGTAATATCAAAGAGACAAGCAGATGTACTCGAAAAGTTGCACAGTGCACCTTTAAATGACAACTCCTAAACCAAGAGAAATACCAGACAAACTTTCGGCGTATAGAACACGTTTGATAAGACCACAGGAGCCGCCATCCTTATTTATTTGCGTTCACTCGGGTAGTTCTCGAACAGCTCCTGACCAAAGCAGATGAGTCTGTCTGCGGAGCGAACGGCCCCCAGGATCAGGTCCAGGGCCCGGTCCCTGGACCCGGAGCAGGACGGGTCACGTGACAGACGCCCGGGTACTTCCTGGTTCACGGATCGGGTCCTGACGTGGCTGCCGTTACAGGAGAGGAGGGCATCTTCTGGGAACCGCAGGATGGAGAACTGAGGGATCCCTGGGAGACTGTACAGCAAGTTTCTGCAAAGAATGAACAACAAAACAAAGTACGAATAATAAAACTTGGAAAAATGGATTCTTGTGGACTAATTTTGCATTATTAGTTTTGAAGTTAAATGCAACCTTTTACCTTTGGTTCAATGGAGTGTGTTTTCTTTACTACACATGACATCACAAGGTGGAACACAGTGTTTTCTGTTTGAGAGGAGAACTCTAAACCCTAAATCTGAGGGATTTGTGTGATAAAAATGTGTGAATGAAATAAAACACAGTGAGTCAAGGTGTGTTTGTGATGAGGAAACAACATCAGAACCATAGACCGTATATATGAATGGACATAGCTAACGCGTTAGCCGCCGCGTGCCAAATAGGAAGTCCGACAGGAGACTCTTCCGGCTCCTTCTGACTCTGGCTCCCATTGACTTACATTAGGATCTTGTGGCTCGTCTCTCTGTACCTGCTGCAGTGATCCTCTTCATCTTGGTCTTAAAATGTTCTTATTAACCCGCTCTACATGATCCTGAATTTTTTCCCCGCTATTTTCTTAGTCAAAAATTCATAACATAGAGCCTGGCTCCAGATTCGCTCCTGTAGCCGTTAGCATCGCGAGGCAGTCCCTGCTTACACTGCTGACCCAGAGAAATGGAATAAAATGGATGGACGGGCAACACCAATTGCAACATCAAGTGATAGGGTTGAATAAAAGTGAAATGACTCTGTAGCCACAGAATATGTTTTACAATTTTCTGTGTAGATGGCTTAAGTCTGTGTAGTCTCCAAAACCTGTTACATAATTCAAAATCCTCAATACTGCTCAGACTGTCTGTCTAGAAAGATAAAGTATGAAATATTACCCCGAAGAGCCTTGTATATATCACTGTCTGTCTGTTTGTAAGCATTGATACAGCTGATCAACATTCCCCTGGGGTGTGATGTGAACTGTCTGTCCGAGGAAAAGTCGAGCCACAAGTAAGTAACTATTTTATTTATATAGTGCTTTTCACAGACACATGTCACAAAGAGTCTCCACACTGCTGACCCAATCCCAGAGAAATGGAATAAAATGGATGGACGGGCAACACAATTTGCAACATCAAGTGATAGGGTTGAATAAAAGTGAAATGACTCTGTAGCCACAGAATATGTTTTACAATTTTCTGTGTAGATGGCTTAAGTCTGTGTAGTCTCCAAAACCTGTTACATAATTCAAAATCCTCAATACTGCTCAGACTGTCTGTCTAGAAAGATAAAGTATGAAATATTACCCCGAAGAGCCTTGTATATATCACTGTCTGTCTGTTTGTAAGCATTGATACAGCTGATCAACATTCCCCTGGGGTGTGATGTGAACTGTCTGTCCGAGGAAAAGTCGAGCCACAAGTAAGTAACTATTTTATTTATATAGTGCTTTTCACAGACACATGGCACAAAGAGTCTTCACAGATCATTATATTATATATATTCACTCCACACCCGGTGGTTTTAAGATACTATAGTAACCACAGCTGACCTGGGGTTACTATAGCAATCCCTACCCACCATTTTCATACTAGGCAATGTGGGTGAAGTGCCTTGCCTAAAGACAGTTTCTGCGACTGGTGCCCCCCAATGTCGTTCCTGGTGTTCCCAGTGTCTCCCATCCAAGTACTAACCAGGCCCCACCCTGCTGAGCTTCTGAGATCTGACGGGATCAGGCTTTGACAGAACGGTATGGAAAATCACCTAAAGTCTCCCTGAAAATGTTGATAAATGCATGTTCTGTTTCTTAAAAATACTATAATACACAAAGTGACTCTTATGAGCTTTAAGCCATCAGAAACATCCCTGAATTTGTTTGTCTTCCACTCACATTTATTTCAGTAAAGCTCAGAATGTTCTGTTCCACTTTGTGACGTCGCAGTAGACGAAGCAGTAGTTTTCAAGTTATCTGCTTCTTTTTTACCTTTAATTCAGTATCCCTCACTGCAAAGTATCCGTACATCATTATTGCTATTTTATAACATGGGTGTTCTAAACAAAACAGCCAGACTCATTCATTTTTGCAGTCAGTTGTAAATTCCAACCATTTATAGATGGACAAAACCTTTATGGCTTGTGGTGACGAAGAAGAGATTGAAACTTCCAGGGCTGAAATGATCTAAATGATTCCAGTGAAAGTGTGTGGAGTTTGCAACCACTGTCTCAATAAGCAGGGAGGCGTGTTTAACCAAATGAATGAAACCAAACACAACTCCAAGTATAGTATGTTTGTGATGAGGAAACATTATAACATACGTCAGAAAATGAGCCTCTTAAAACGTATTTGTTGGCGTTCCCTGATGTATTCCCTGATCTATTCTCGTGTAGACAAAGGCCTGAGACAGCTCCCCGTCATTTGTAAGGCTCAGGACCTCGGCAGTCTCTCTCTCTCTCTCTGAGCTCGGTTGCATTGATTTCTGTTCGCGGAGAGCCTTATGAGCTAAATGTAGTGATTCTTCATCTGCTGGGACTCTGTACAACCTTCAGCGCGCACTTGAGTTTAAAAACAGTGGTTATAAGAACAATATCTGTGAAGCGTTGGTCTAAATCAAAAGCCGATGAATTACTGGGTACATGGAGAAGATAAGGGATGAGATAAAACTTTAGAACTTCTGGGTGTGTTTTGTATCTGCACCTTAAGGCACATTTGAACTATCAATACTGAACTAAAAGGACATTGCCTGAGTCATTTTTAACATGTCTTCCAGTGCAACGTAAAGCCTGGTTCACTATTTTCAATGACAAAGTTAGAGTTAGTCTCCCATTAATGCAAAAATCAAGGTTATTTTTATGACTGGAAATCACAAATGCGTAAAAACATTGCCACAGACAGCAGATTTTGTTCTTTCTCAAATAAGACAAACATGTAATTAAGAGTTTGACTGTTTATATCAGTACGAGGCCGTGTGCAGCTTTTCTACACCAGTTCTTGAAGATAACATGGGTATGGGTCAATGATGTGACGTTTGTCCAGTGGCAATTTCTTCAGTTAAAAAGGTTTCAAATTTCATAATAATTCCCCTCTGACCTCCATGGAACCAAATCTTTTTTTTTTAGAAATTTTTTTAAAGGTTTTCTGCATGTTTTTTGTACTTAAAGTGTTCAAATGTCCATGTGGTGCGATCGTTCGCCTAACTGATGATTGTACTTAAAGTGTTCAAATGTCCATGTGGTGCGATCGTTCGCCCTTAACTGATGATTTTTAAACTTATTTAAAATGACTCTAAATCTAATCACATTTATTTTCTTTCTTTTTTGTCATATTTTCTGAGTGTTTTTAGTCCCACATGAAATTTCAGTTTTCTTGAACAGATATTTTCCCCATAAAATTCAAACAAATATTGTCCGAGCGTGTCAATTTTTTTCCATCAAATTTCATGTTTTCATGTTTTCAAATCTCAATCTCATGTTCATATGACTCAGAACTTAGATTAACATCCCAACATGTTTTAGAAAATAAAACAATTTTAAGGTTATTCTTGGTCACACAACATGACATTTTTTAAGGTTGTAGCCAATTCATGTCCATAAAAAACACTAAAAATACTTAAATGTCAAACATAGATTTATTGTAAATATATGAAAAAGTTAAATAGAAACTAAATATTAAAATGTTGAAAATCCTTATACGTCATTGACCCACATGTTCAAACATAGTACTATTACTTTGTGCATTCAAACTCGACATTTCTTGGCAATTGACGTAACCATCTAAAAGTTAAAGAACTGTATGTAGTTTGTGCACTTACTGTTTTTAAAAAAAGTATTTTAATCACAACTGAACTTGTTTTGTCAGATAACCTGCAGGTAGACGACACACACACATAAGTTTGCCTCATTCTCAGTTTATATTCAGGCCTCATGTGAAGCTCAGAAGCTCCAGAATTCCCTCCCTGAGCTGCAAAGGTTTAGGTAAAGACTATTCAGATCAGAGAGAGACATATCAGATTTAAAAGCACCGGATTTCAGCATTTTATCTTGGGAAGAAAAAGCCCCACACCAAATTATAACATAAATAATAAATCCATCATGTGCAATGTTTAGATGTTTTTTCTAATTAGGAATGAATTGGCTTTAGACTCATAATGAATAGGAGTTATATTTTATTTATGCGTTTGGTAACTTAACTCTGCATCACATCACTTACAAGCTTTAATTCTGTTTGTCCTTTTTCTCGTCCTTTTTCATTGTCCTTGCTAAATACATAAATATATACATTTATGGTGTTATTTTATCGCTCTGAGCTGTTTATTACATCATTAAAACAGAAATTAAAACAAATGGCAGTTCTTTTTAACCAGCACAGAATGGAGGCCCCTGTAATGAGTTCTCCTGGTTTCTTTCAGAAGTCCTTAAAATACAGAGTAAAGAGGTGTGGTGCTCTTAGTCTAATGGTCTGGTCCTGCCACTGAACGCTAACTCTTTATAAATGGCTGCCATTACGGCTAATGTTTTTTGAGCATGATGGAGCAGCTAATTCTAGCTCAGATGCTAATGGGAGCGGAGGACAATTAACGTGTCTATTACCGCCATAAAGTGTGAATAAGACCAAAGACTGGGGACATCCATTCTGCACCAATCAGGACAGGAGCAGACAGGAGCGAGACAACATGTCGCCATAACAATAATACAAAAAACATGATTAGATTAATGGGTTTGTCGGCAATTTTCAAACACACATATAATGGATGTTTGTCAATAGAAGTCTGCCATCTGTAAAGAGACGCTGGTGTAGACGCTGCTGTTCTTTTCCACAAGCACAATGGATCATATCATGTATCATTTGACTTTGCTTGTCAACATTAATAATGCAAATATTCTTGTATAAAAGAAGCACGGATTAGTCGACTATGACACCTACTGACGTCTGGGTTGGAAAATTGCTGAGCCCAATGGGAGGTGATCCTCACCTGCCGCTTTAAAAAGTCTTCACATGTGCTAAATATGACTCTGATAGGGGAAATGAGAAGGGAAACATGCTTAAAAGCTCTGAAAAGTCTATTTTGCACAACATGTCACCTGTGTCTTTAACATACTGTGTAGCTAATTGAACACAGTGTACAATTTAGTGTAGCTCAAAAGTCTTGGTCAAGACTGCAACAACCAGGATCAACTTCCAAGATTTGTGTTCCTCTTCTCATTTCTCCTCTCAACGTCATTCGTGCATTTCTGAGCAAGCTTTAATCATTCATTTTCAGAACACTATATTTCTGATCATACCCACTACTCTGTACTTGCTTCATTCTCAATATTTGTTTTCCTCAATCAGTGATGCTCATAGGATGTAGCAGTATTATGTAGTAATTTTGCCACAATTTCAAGACAAAACAAACCAAAGGTCTGCTCGTCACTGGTGTGGTCTGCAGCTCTCCATCAGAGGACAGATAACTGCACAACTCTTTGCTGTCAGGACATTTACAATAACTTCAGCTCCCACTGAGCACCACAGTTTTCTAAAGCTGAAGTCTGCAGACATCTTTCTTTTTCAAATCGTTTCAGATGAATATTGAGTGCAATGTGCAAATGATAACATAACGAACCACGAGAGTCATAGATTATAAATATACAGCGTGCTCAAACACAATATGTATTCTTTAATGCTAAAAGCAATAATATTTATTTGGAGAGGTCATGAGGCCCCCACCAGAAATGCTACGTAATAAGTGTTTTTGTATTACAAGATACTATCTTTAAAAAAACAACATATCTGTTTACAGAAGCCTTAAAGTCAGAAACAAGAGCAAAAGTCTTGCCAAAAGTGTATCAGCAACTTCCAATATCCTATTGCTATGTATGTATTCACAGATAGGCCGTCTCCTTATAGTGTGATTGATGTGTTGTGCGGAGACTTCCTCTTCTCATCCATCATTAGAATATGCCCCAAACTGGGCCTTACGTTGGCGCACCTCTCTCATCTTTAGCAAACGCGCAGCTTTTATTTGGCTCTAATCAATGTTTTATTCAATAAGTAACTCCGCTGAGGCTACGGTGCACTGGATCTTATGAATAATGCAGAATGACTGTCCAATCACATCAGTTTGAAGACACTGTTTGTTATCAGGGGACAACCTAATACAGTCCTGGGCTAAACCTGTGTGGCAGCTCCCAAATAAATATAAGTTTTTGTTGTGGTATTATTAAAGGAACATAGGAAAAGGATGAAATGTGAACATAACGGAGGTAATGGTCCTCTGTAAAGTCTCCTGGTTTGTCAGTGTCAGTGTTTGTGATGAAGTGGTCACTGGTATTAAGTGGTCTTAAAGCACTGCACTTGAATAAATACATCATATTTAGAATGTTCAATTGAAAACTCTAGCTGAATAAAAACAAATAAATAAAAAAAAAAATAAATAAAAATAAATAAATAAAAAGATTCCAAATAAATAAAAAAAAAAATAAATAAAAAGATTCTTCAGGAAGATGACAGGTATCAGCAGGCCAAATGCACTGCTGCTTTTGTAGTTGGTTCTGGACTGGCAGGTGGTCCCACTCTTTGAGAAGGGGAAGGGTGTGTGCCAAGTAAAGAAGAATCACACTCCTCAGACTCCCCGGTGAGGCCTGTTCCAGGTACCGGAGAGGAGAATCCAGCTGATAACGGAACCTCGGACTCAGGAAGAGCAGCTCTATACTCTCCATCTCCATCATGAACAATCTTTTATAGAAATGTGCCCAAACACTCCATCTGTGTTTGTGGATCTGGAGAACACATCTGACTGTGTCTCGTGGTGTCCTGTGGAGGGTACTCTGGGCCCTAAATGACTGGAGCAGGAGCAGCTGGGATGAAAATCCAAATCTGAGGCTGTGGTTCTTGACTAGAATAGAGTAGCTTGCCCTCTGCATGTGGGTGGTGAGTCCCTGCCTCACGTGGAGGTGTTCAAGTATCTCGGGGTTTCCCTTAGAAACAGGAGGAGGAGCTCAGAGCCAGTGCTCCTTCGCATGAAGAGAAGCCAGCTGAGGTGACTCGGGCATCTGTTCCTGATACCTCCCTGGGGATGTGTCCCAGACACCAGAAGGAGCTGAAGGACATGTCCGGGGAAGTGTAGGAGTCCCTGTTCAAACTGCTGCCTCCATTACCCCCAGATAAAGTGGAAGGAAATGAATAGATGGAAACTTGACTTGCAAATTTAAACACAGAATTTCATGTGTTTCTCCAATAAAAAACACAAGCTATTCCCCAGCCTTCCTAAATGTTACACTTGAATGTGACGGACCTGTAGAGGCCTGGAGGAGCGCTGGGCAGGATGAAGCTCTTCTCCACGTCCCTCAGCACGTCGTTGAGCATGCGGACATGGGCGGGGTCTCTCTCTTTGGGGTCGTTTGCCGGGCGCATGACCTCAGACTGGAAGAACGCTGCATGGTCCCTGAGCGAGGAGGCAGCGGAGAGCAGGGCAGGGGGGACGGACCACTTATCTGTTAACATACATGACGTGCATTTAGTCAATTACTGGTACAAGAGGCTCACCTCTCCACAGAACTAATGTGGGGCCTGACGTTGGAGCCACAAAGTTTTTTCAGTATGTCTAAAGCCATAATGTTGAAGAGTCCAGGCAAAGCAAAAACATCTCAGACGACAAGGTTAAAAAAAAATATCTAATACATTTTAAAGGTGCACTGTGAAACTGGTCCTCCACCATTTCTCTATGTTTGCTTTGCCTGCTCCACAACAGGGCATCAAATGGATCTTTATTTCTTTTATTCAATTGCAGGCATGGTTATTATATTATTTTTATAGGTTGGCAGTTGAAATCAAAGTTATTTTAATATATTTAATTGAACAATTATGAAGTACATTCCTCGATCTCAATCCTGCAACTTTCTAGACAGTAAAAACGCACTTATGTTTTGCATGTCAATGTTGTTTTCATGTTTTGTTTCTTATAGCCGGTGACGCGTGGTTCATTGATCGTTCTTCATGGACAAATTAGGCCTAAATCTTTTGTTTTGCCAGCGCTGGTGAAGGTTACATTTGTATTGAAGGACAGGGCTTAGACTGGCTCTGCTGCTGCATACTAAAGCCTCACTATCGGCCTATGCTAATGTGCTCTCAGGGCTGCAGCCAGACCTTGACTAAAAAGCTCCTACATATGCAACTACCAGCATGATGAGGACTGAACAAGCTGCTAAACTACACGAGGAGGAAGGATATGAAGAAATGTGGTGATCAGGAGTTTAAAATTGGATAACTCAGCCTGATTATGTGTTTTGGTTGGTCTGAGTCTTTGAAAAAATAATAAATCTAGTGTCTGATTTGATTAAAATTTCAAGTAGAAGCATGTACGGAGTTAAAGGTGCACTGTGTAACTTTTTTGGAGTGGGTACTTGCTAACCTGCTGTTATTGCTTTGCTTGGAATAGTCAATGCAAATAATGATGAAGGGGAAAAAAATATCACAAAGACTGAAAACAGTGACCTTGCCCAGTCAGACGGATTCTGGTCATATTTGTCTGTTCACAAACTCACCAGAATCCATCTTGGAATGGGTTAGTTAGGTTAAAACAGATTATTTTAGAAGGTAAGAGCTTTGTGCATTTGATTTTTCAGCTTGCTCCGCTGTTGCGACGCTTCAACCAATCAGATTCAGTTAATCGTTATGACCTTCTGCGTTTTCCCGTCTCTCGAGTGACACACATGTTCAATCTGGGACGAGCCAGGTCAGAAAAAACAATGTGTATTTCTGTAGAATCGATGAGCGAAACATTACACTGACAGAAGTTTGATTTAGTTCTAAATGAAGTCCAGGACCAGCTTTAAGGAGGAATGCACCAACCCAGCCTTTTCACTTTCAATACAGAGTCAATTTATTAGAAAACTGATCCAGCTCTGGTATTTATCCCACTAGTAACTGTTGAACGGCTTTGTGTACATTACACTAGACAAACTGATCCTTATGTAACAGATAATAC
>JACN01084948.1:0-20535 GCA_000787155.1 Scartelaos histophorus | reverse complement strand
CCCCGCCCCGCTGAAGTGGCCTGTGACTTTGGACTCAGTTGAAACACGAGAAAGTAATGAAAACAAATGGTTGTCATTACAAGCACTTCACATCATATCGCTGCAGCCCCATAACAACAGACGACATAGACTTTTCATCATGGCCGACGTGAGGGGGGGTACACTCCATCTTTGCCTCCAGTTTTTCTGTATTACACGAGCGCGATGCTGTGACTCATGGTTCAACTGCTCCCTAAGGAAAAATCTGTCAGATATAGTACAGTGGAGCTCGCTGGGTGCAATAGTACCACTGCCGGGGTTAGCAAGTTATTTCCCAGTGGGGCTGCCAGTCCTGCTGCTAAAACTCCGAGAACAGAACGCTTTTGGGTAAAAATATCTCTTATGTGACATGTTAATTTTAGACATAATGTTTAAGATCCTGCAGTAAACCTTAATAATGTAAGCCATCACCAGGAGCTGTCTCTGAATTTTTTATTAGACCTCAAAGTACAGAAAAAAGGGGAAATCCAATTATGCACCTTATAAATGTATAGCACTTCATTTGTTCTTTTCTCTTATTTTTCACATTGACAAATACACTGACTTTTTCTTGGATATTATGCTGAAGAATAATTAAGTTGTCTAAATGAGGGAGAAACAAGAAAATCTGATTTCACGGAGATCAGAATGTTACAGGTGTGGCGTTTAGTCACTTGAAACAATCAGGTGACACTACGATGCCAAGTTTCAGGTCAGTTCTGTGGAGAGTTGACCCCGTTCAAGGTAACTTAAAGAAATAAGAACGTGCAGTGGACTAAAGGAAAAATATCGTGGAGCATTGCAAGCTACTCCATTGAGACAAGTGGCAAACAAACCCACAAGACCAAGTCCCAGTGCACCTTGCAACATATTTGTGTCTCAATCAGTTCTCCTAAAATAACCTCTCTCTCCGGTATAAGGTAACTACTGGATACAGAAATTGGAAAATAGAAATTTGCATTTAGAGTCAGATAAGATTTTATATTGTGACAAAGGAACTACTCTGTTTAACTCAAATCATTTTTATATTCTAATACAATACACACACCGGCATAATATCAAATGAAATAGTAAGTCCCTGAAGCTGCAATGTATTGTTTTGTTGCAGTGGTAGTAAAAAGCAGAGGCAGCTACATAGAATTTTATTAGTTTAGTTTATGTGCATAAAAATAGTTTCCAGTCACTCATGTTGAATTTTTTGAGATATTACTTTAATATTCAATATTTTATTTGAATATATGTAATGACATGCTACTTATACAGTGTATACTTTTTCACTTTCACATAATACAGCCCTACTATTGACCCTGTACAATTACTTTATGCTGAGGGGGTTCTACATGAATGCCTATAGAGTGGAATATTCAGCTGTTACCATGGAAACACAATGCACATATTACACAAACGCAGTCAAAAACATTTATATAGTCTGCAAAATGGATTAAAAAAAGTAAAATTTCAGAAGCTTGTGGTCAATACGAGCATTCATGGTTCTATTTAGGAGTTTGATTTTCAACAAAAAAAGGCGAAAGTGAGTAACGGGTAAACTGTAAACTGTAATTTTATGTGTGCATTACTTGTTTAAAAGTACCGATCATTTCACTGTTGTACTTGCACCTAAGTAAATAAGTAAATTCTTTCTGGTCATAGTGCACATAGTGGATTACTTATAGGAGCTAACAAACTCCTTTCACATCGTCTTTTTATCGTTCACAAATCCCAAATCTGTAAAACTCCAGTTCCTAAATTCAACTTTGTGCTTTACATTCTCAATCCTCTGTCTTGGGGAAACATCTAGAGCTGAAATCCTTTCGCTGTCATCCCGCAGTTCATTAGAAGCCATCATTTCCCCTCGCACAAACAGCGAAGAGATAAAAACACCAGATCAAACTTAATTGGGCCACTTTAGCAGGCAGTGACAGTGGAGAGTACCTGCCCAGGAGGAGGAGGAAGAACGGCCATCTCTCTGTCAACTTTGCTTAAGGACAACAATACTTAAATCCACATCATGTCCCCAGGTGCTGTGAGCAGAGTTGTTATGCACAAAGAAGCCAGTAGGATTAAAACAAATAGCAGGGTAAAACACGTGTTAATTAGGATGGATTGCCAAATAGACTCTGGCTTTCTTCCAACATTTCCTGCTTTTTAACCAAATCAGAATGGCTTTTGTTTCATGTGGATTCGGGAAATTGCCGAAATTTGTTTTTGTTTTTCTTTCTAGTGGTGATTGACAGGGGTGCGGGGGAATTGCCCATATCCCAGCATTATTTCAAAGCTTTCTGCACATATGGTGGACTTGCAAAATCGAAACACAGTCGCCGAAATCTTCGCGCAGCAGTGAGTTTATCCGTGTTGCGCAAGATGTGTTGGAGGTAGACCAACGAAAGTGGATATCATCACAAGCGATTCTCTATTCACACTATTTTCAGTGACATCCAAGCTCTCTGCAGAAACCCCGGTCATTATTCTGTATTGAACAACCCTGCACGTATCAGGAACTTGAAACTAATTGCAGAGATGGATGGTCAGACAGCTGCTATAAGGCTGGTTCGATACTTTCTGGCTAGCTTTCGAGCTGTGAAATGTCTTCAGTCAAAACTTTTGCTTCATTATTCATCTTACTTCTTTGCCATATTTTTATTAAACCACTTCAGAATGATCCAAATCATCAGCAGCTCACCAGATGTTCTTTAAATGGATCAAGTCCTTTAACCGTAGAATCTTGTTACCTAGATTTTTCACTGTATCATCTTTTTTTTGGGTTAGATTTTCTGCATATGATTTCCTAATGTAGAAGTACAAAACAATACTCACTCCCAAGCATATAGTATGTAGAGTACAAAGCTTCTTTCACACAGCAACCCCTCCATTCACACAGTGGTGTTTAGAAGCCAGTGTACTTCCCAAAATAGTAACAGCTAATGGACTTTACAATTACATGTTTCTGCACCTCTCCCTTTCCCACCATTTCCTCTCACAATCACATATAGTTTTATGGGCAGGCAGCTGGGGGAAATAAAGCAGTTCTTCTGTACCGAGTCGGGGATGCGTCTGAACTCTGAGGATGGAGTGTATGATAAGATGAAGAAAGACTCCAGCACAGAGGCTCTGGGGAGGAACACAAGATTCTCTCTTTCACAAGAAATGCCACTCTCAGATCTCAGACCGGCTGCTCCTGAGCTGTTTGCCTACAGACGTAACCTGCCTTAACCAACCATACCTCATTGATTTGACAGTGTTTTGCGCATTAACCACACGCACAACAGGCAAAGGCCCCCAGCTGGGTGCTCCTGGTGCTGAGGATGGGGTCAAATCCATATCTCATATCAAGTACACCTTAAGTACACATGTTTTTTTTTTTTTTGTAGCTCTAGTTCTCTTTTAAACATAAACTTAAAATGAATTTGCATTTGGAAAATTTCAAAACTTCACCTCAGATTCCAATGAGGTGTTTAAGTGTTGGAGCTCCTTCTGCTGCCAGTAATGAGAATGAACAGAAAGTAAAGAATAGTTCTTATCCCTCATGAATGTTGCACTATTAGACATGTGTTCAATGGAAGATTTCTCTGGGCTTAAACAAGACAACTTGGAATTAATGAAACAAAAAGCTCTAGGTATGTTTTTGATGAGGGGATAACAGTATAACATGGCTAAACACTCAAAAGAAGAAGAAAAACCAGAAGAAAAAAAACTGAACCTAAACCGGAAGAAAAAGAAAACCGAACCTAAACCGGAAGAAAAAGAAAACCGAACCTAAACCGGAAGAAAAAGAAAACCGAACCTAAACCGGAAGAAAAAGAAAACCGAACCTAAACCGGAAGAAAAAGAAAACCGAACCTAAACCGGAAGAAAAAGAAAACCGAACCTAAACCAGAAGAAAAAGAAAAAACAGAACCTAAACCAGAAGAAAAAGAAAAAAAACGAACCTAAACCAGAAGAAAAAGAAAACCGAACCTAAACCAGAAGAAAAAGAAAACCGAACCTAAACCAGAAGAAAAAGAAAACCGAACCTCACTGCTCAAAGTATAATAGTCCACCAAACGCTGATTCAATTTGGAGACACATAGAGTCTCCCTAAGATCATTATAAAGACAAAAATCTATGAAAACCAAATATCATCAAACCAAAGTGATCATCTTAAGACAATTCCACTGAACGCGCTCCATATATTACACCAAATGAGGTCTGGTACATACTGAAGCATGACTATTCACTACATGTTTGGTTTTGATCACAGTTGGACCGACTCTTAAAGGCACAAGGACCATTACAGCCACTTGATGAAGCTCTAGGGTGCGCTATTAAAGGGGGATTACACCGAGCGCAGCTAATTATAAACAATGAATTCAAAAACGACAATTTTCGAGACTACGCTGTGTGCTGTTCAGACGCTTCCTGTGTTGAGGGAATATTGTGCATACTTGTGTGTAGCTCTGTATGAAGCAAATGAGGCTTGGGCTAATTACTACTGAATAAGTAAATGCAATGAACAACTAGAGAAACTATAGTGGCCAATGATTATAAGATATCATCCAAAAATAATCAGAATTACATGCAAGATGGGAGCTTTTTTAAAGATTCTATTGTTTAAAATTGACTTTTGTGAGTTTTTTCCATGATAGAACTTTGTTAATCAAAAACAGACCTGAAGTTGTGTTTTGTTTGTTGTGTTAAACGTGCTTGGATCAAAAAAAACACAACTTTGGGTATGTTTTCGACGAGGAAAGGTCATTATAACTCATAAAATAGCATAATACAGGCCCTTTAAGAATCATTCGACATGAAGAATTATTATTATTGTCGTCATAATACAGTTTCATGCTGATTTTTAGTATTTCCAAGAGGCTTTCTGCTGTCTAAACCCCACCCACTCACAACACATTACTGTTCAAACTACCACCAATTTGGACAAAAAAGGTTTTATGCATTCACATTTCACATTTCCGTTGACTGCAATAGTAAAACATCTGTGCTGATCTCCTGTCTTTTCACCCTTTTGAACTTTATCGGTGTACAACAAAGAAAAAATAATGCATAAATCCAATTATGGAGTTGGCAGCTCGAAAACGTTCATTTTGTATCATCAGTTTTGACTTGCGTAACCTTTTGCTGTAAACTTTAAGTCCTAGAAGGCATTATATTGCTGATAAAGTAGTTGTTTTTCACAGCGTATGGCTTAATATATAAAATAGATACAAAGTGAAGATAAAAATCAACAAAGACGTAACTCCAAAGCTGTGTGCATTATGGAGTAAAGGGCAGCTCCAGCACTTTGCATGCACAGCACAATCAATAACAACTGCAGCAAAGCAAACCAGAGGCTGTCTCCTTTTCAGCGTAAATTCATGGTTATTGCCGTTATATGCAAATTGTTTTTATACAACGGACAGACTGTTTTTCCATTGAATGCAGAGCAACTCTTTCTCCCATTTAACAAAATCATTTCCTAAACCATATTCTAAGTTAACACCGCCTTTTACTTTTTGTTCAGCAGAGATAGACAATTCCAGCGTTGAAATGATCATAATGAGCACTTCATCACAAGGTGGAATGACTTTTTCTGTTTGAAAGAAGAGCTCAGCCTAAATATGCAGCGTTTGTCTCAGAAACATATGTGAATGAAACAAACCACAACTCGGTTTTTAATGAGAAAACATTATAACATAGATCAGAAAATTGCATAATATTGGCTCTTTAAGGTTTTTCTCAGGAGCAGCCATAAAGAATTGTTTTTTTCTCCAATAGCAACTCCAAAAATTTAAAAAAACCTCATCTGGGTCTTTTGCATGTTCTCTGCGTCAGCAATGGTTGGTTTCTTTATATTTTCAAACACATTTTTTGGGACCTGGACTCCCCTGGAAAATAGATTCTGAATCTTTAAAATGTACACTCATATATATAGCACATAAATCACACAAAAAAACCAACAAATCACAGCACAATTAAATGATAAAATAAAGATAATTCTCCATGCAGTCCAACTGAAATGTTTTAATCAATCCACAAGTGTTCGGCACAGAAGCAATATATTTGAACTATTCAAAAATGCAGAACATGTAATCCTCTACCTAATATTCACGCACTCTCCACTCCCAGGAGACAGATTATTTGATTTGAAAACTTTGCCTCGATCATTTCAAAGCAGTACATTGGTTCAATGGTAAGTCCAATTATAGTCTAATTATAGGCACTTGAAACAAGGAAGTGCTCTCATGATGCTGTTCCCATTCTTGGACAAAAGAAGAGGGCATCTGGCTTATTCCAGAGTTGTTCTGTCGTTGACTTTTCAGAGGTTTTAACCAGGTTCTTGTTCCTCTTCTTGGGTGATTTGTGCATGTCTGCGCAATCTCTAATCACTTATTTTCAAGTGTTCATATTGCTAATCAACTACTGTGTTCACTGCTACTGACATACACCCATTTCTGCACTAACTTCATTCTATAATTTTATTTTCTTAAACAGTGAGTTGCAGGAACACATAGTATTTTTGGTACAAATGAAACAAACAAACAAAAAACAGTGGCTGGATGCTTTGTTGTGATGATATTTACAGCAACATCAGCTCCCATTGGACAGAGCAGTTTTCTAATGCAGATGTCAGCCGTCTTTTTTCTTTTATGAAATCATTTTAGATTAATATTGCTATTTAAAATCTGCACATTTCAACATAATGATCCATGGGTGTCATAGATTACAACTATACAGCAGACCTGAGCACAATAGATCTTCTTAAAAAATCTATACGCAAAGCACTGCACATTATATTTGTATTCCAATATTACATTTTCCTACCACTGACAACAGGTGCTCCAGTTAACATCCTGGCTTTCTCTAATATTCCCGTGTACGCTTTTTTAAACAAGCCTTTGCTCTTGACTGGGTTCTGCCTGTGTGGCTTTGATCGTGACAGCCCCAGTGTACTTTGACATTTGGCAGACGTGCTGGAGATGTTCCTGTGAGATGTTGTGATGCTCCCGCTGTTTGGACGCTTTGACTTATCACTCCTTTAATCAAAGCTTCTTCTGCCTCCAGACGCCTGCTGAGATGCCTGCTCCTGTCGTCAGGGCTCGTCTCTCATTGGCTTCTTTATCACTTTAAACTCCTCTTTCAAGATTCACAGGAGACACAGACTTAAATTCTATCTGTAAAGTAAAGACGTAATGCATTTGTTGGGGTGATTTGGTCAGGCCAAAAACTGTTCACAGGTTCAGTTTCCTGTTTGCAGCTGACGACATTCCCTGGGGGTGTGATGCTAACTGGAAGCATGCTCTGTCTGAGACTTTGTTACAATATATATATATTAATGGTGGGCATAGATTATTTTTAAAATCTAGATTAATCTCATTGACGGTTTTAGAGTAATCTAGATTAACGCCATGACGTCACCCACAGTGTTCAGCGCCGCTCAAATGAGGCTCGCTATGCTAACGGTTACAGGAGCGAATCTGGAGCCAGGCTCTATGTCAGGGGTGACCAGTTCTAAAATTTTATGGATGAAACAGGAGCAGATGGATGGAGTGTTGTGATAATCCAGAGAAAAAAATAACATGGGATATGTAGAAAACATTTGCTTTAACTTCAAATGAAAATCATTACAAATCAAATCACATTTTCTCAAACAAGTAACAAATGTATGAAATATTATATAAAAAAAAAAAGAATTCCTTGTAAACAAAACTTTTCGAAAAGTAAAGCCAGCAAGGCCCATTCATACTTTTTTATGCTGTTATACACTGCATCAGATTATTCATAAACATCTTTTGCATAAATAAACTCAATTTTACAACATATAACCCATAACCACTACAGAGCCACATCAGCCCATTTTATATTATAATGTGTTTAATGCAGCTTTGCCCACATTTGTTTACTTTTTACAGAAATGAAACTTAAAACGCATGACTAATTTGCATAAATTATAAGCTCCAAAAAAAACGGCTTGCTAGTTTTGCAGCTAACGCGTTAGCTTTGTCCATTCATATATACGGTCTATGGTCGGTAGCTAGTGGCAATCCACTGAGCAAGAAGGTTAGTTAGCTTGTCTGATAGAGCTGCGCCTCAGTTACACTCAAACAAAGTAGTTTGAGGCGACTCTTCCCCGGCGTTTCAGTGCTTGACCCGCATCAGCGTTCGTTAACTGATGCTTTGTGTTTAGGTGGTACTTGAGACTGATAGATCTCCTACAGTAAGCTAAATCCGCATTGCATAAGTGCAATTCGGTGAGGTATACATCCACGCTAAAGGTGAAAGTCATCATAGTTCGCTTAATATAGACCCATCTCCCTGCCCAACTTTGAGAATAGATTAACGGCGATATTTTAAATATCTCCCGATAAGAGTCCCCACATTATCGCAGCACATTAACGCCGATAACGATCCACCACTATTGTATTTGTATTGTAAATATGTTTTTTGGTTTTTTTTGAATGATCAACAGTCCTTGAATATTGATCATTTGCAGTGACATCATGCTGGTGGTGTATTACATGTATGTGTATTGGTGTTCAGCAGTAAGTGTGGAGACACAATGCACAGATTAGCAAACAGCCAAATATCAATCAAACAGCAAATGATCAATAGTCAAGGACTGCTGAGCATTCAAAATATAAACCTTTTTGTTTGAACAATTAGTACAGCAACAGTGCTAGTTTTTCATCATTAACAAATCTGCATATACACTGATCAGGCATGACATCATGAGGCATGACATCATGGTACATGGGTGAAACATCGATTATATGTCCCTGCTCCTCATTTTGGGGCTTTTGTGACATTCTTTCCTCTTTTGTTCCTCTTTCGTACAGTGCTTGTTTTCATGGCACAGTGCAGCAAAAGCCCTAGTGAGATAATATAGATAACTTTGAATTTAACTCGTTTAAATTTTGCTTTATTTGGCAGGGGTAATGCTGTCAGACAAAGTTAAGCTTGCATCTGCTGAAATGCTTGGATGGTGTATTGAAAATCTCGAGCAAATTTTCAACTGCAGTCTCTGGCTGGGCTTGTCTTTTCTAAACAATAGAATATACACAACCATTTAAAGATGAGTATTATGCAATTTTCTGATGTATGTTTTAATGTTGTGTTGTGTCATCAAAAAACATACCTGGAGTTTTCTTCAGTTTCCTTCATGTTAAGCACACAGTACCTGCATATTTAGACTGTTTTCTTCTCTCAAACGAAAAACACCTGTCCCACCTTGTGATTTCATGTGAAAATCTAGAATCATTTGGATAATTTCAGTCCTGGAATTACCCCTTTCTAGGTAAAAAGTAGCTGTGAACTTAAAAACTAGAGCTTCATGATATGACAAGACGGAACAGAGCATTTTGAACCTTGGAGATGTTTGTGGAGAATTACTCAGACATGTGTGAATGAAACAAATCACAACATTTAAATCATAATTTGAATCATTTATATTATAGAGGCAAAACAGTATGCACAATTTTATCACTGGTCGAATCATGAACAAAAAAAAATGATTAAAACTCTTCTCTCATCTCTGCATATTAAACTGATCAAGCATTTGTAACTCGTGTCTCCCACTGGTGTCCTCTGTCCTCTGCAGTCACAGATTTGGGGGTTCATGTTGTCTTGTGTGGTGCTGTGTCTGAGCAGATGTGACGTGGGCCTTGGTGGGAAGCAGCAGCTCCTTGGGCTCTGTGTGAAAATCTCCCCAGGCCCGCCACGTCCTGATTGGCTGCCAGGAGCTCCGGCCTGGCTCTCACACGATTGAAATGTGCCTGTCAGTTCAGTGGTGGGAGGGAAGGGTGGCGTTCAGGAGCCCAATGTGCTGTTCGATTCTTGGACGCTGAGCTGCAGTGAATACCAATTTATTATGTGGCCCGCAGAG
The DNA here is from genome assembly GCA_000787155.1 of Scartelaos histophorus. NCBI lineage: Eukaryota > Metazoa > Chordata > Actinopteri > Gobiiformes > Gobiidae > Scartelaos > Scartelaos histophorus. The sequence continues at coordinate 10,667 of JACN01084948.1, read as the reverse complement.
AGTAGAGATGAATATTTAGTATTTTGAGAATTTGCTATTTTGTCATCCGCGATTCTAAATTGTTCCTAATTTTCCTAAACCTTTGGCACATTTATAGATTTTTTTGATTTGGGCACAGCTTTTTCAGCTGATAAAACAGAGTATAAACCAACCTGCTCACTTCTTTATAGGTTTGCAGCTGATATAATCAGTTACAAACAGCTGTTGGATGTTGTCACTTTTAGTTTTTCATGCACAATATATTATATAGGGTAAAACATAAGAAACGGTAAAAATAAAAATATTCAGCAAAGAATTGAGCAAGTTTAGTCCACTCACCTTGTTAAATTGTGAACCAAATTAATCTAATCTATTTAGGTTAGATTAATCTAATCTATTTAGGTTAGATTAATTTGTGTTAGTGTTAAAGGGCCCATATTACACAATTTCTATACTAACTACACTATCTGATGAACATTCCTAGACTTTTGTGTTGTTTCATGCACACAGGTAAACACAAACCTTTTTTCACCTTATGAAGTCATGTGATAATACAGGAAGTGCTCCACAGTGTTTTTTTCATTATCCATACACATGCACTAGAATCATTTGGATAGTTTCCCTGGAATTGCCCAACTCTACTGAACACTTATTAGCTAAAAGCTAATAATAGGCATAATCACAAGGTGGACCAGAGCATTTTGACCTTCCGAGATGTAGACAGACTAAAAATAAAGGGTTGCTCAGGCATGTGTGACTGAAAGAAAACAGCTCCAGGTATGTTTTTAATGATATAACACAATTTTAACATGTCTTAAAGCTCACAAGAGTCAGTTTTGTGTGATATAGGACCTTTAATGTGCTTTAATTAATGAACACAATACTTATCTATGTTATCAATATTTTAAAAAGCTGCATTTACCTTCAGCTAACCTTCAGAGTTTTCAATGGATGTGAAAGTAGAGCTTTGGTATAAAACTTCTGCAGAGAGCCAGTTAGCCAATGTGTGAGTCTGACGATTGTGAATTCTTTGCGATGATTAACGGTGTATTCAGAGCGTCTTATCTGGGGCCCGGGCTAAATTGCTGTCTTTTTGCAGCCCTGTGAATGCTTGAGTGCCACAGTATTATACAGGGCCATTCTGGAGCGGGGGGGAGGGGCATTACTTATTCATGCTCTTGGCCTCTGTGCTTGTGCTTTTGAGTAAAGAGGAGGGACACTGGCTGTAGCTCCATTCCTCCGCTCAGTTCTTGGCTCGTTCTACCTCACATACATTCTTTAGAAGTAATGGTTTGTTAAGCACCGCCACACTACATATACACACACAGTGACAATAGTTAAGCTAGGTCATGGATTAAAATAAAGGATCTTTTAAAGTGTTGCACAGCCTACTTCCTGTTTGCAAGTTTTTTTCTTTTTGTGTTGGATCATTCTAATGGGAATCTAAAAGTATAAAGGACCTTTCAATGTGGATTGTAAAGAGATTTTTGCTAGAGAAAAGAACAGCTTTATATGACTGCCCGTGTTCAGCTGACCGGGCATCCACAGCTTTCATAAAGGTTGGATTTTATAGGGAATCTTCTCTATTTTTACAATATGAACTTTAAAATTTGTCATAGCTTTGTAAGAGTTGGGTAGCCCCGCTCTGAGGTCGTGCCGGCTCCATAGATATGAACGGCAGACGTTGCATTGACTACCGACGTCTATTAGATCGAATGCATCAACAAAGCCACCATCTTGGAACAGTGTAACGCTGCTTTTAATGAATGAACATGTGACGGAGCAGGTCCGTCCTTAAGAGCGGACCTGGAGCCTAAATGAGCCACGAGTCATTTACATAGGCAATTGTTTGCATTTTATGTCTATTTGTACCGTGTTATTTTGTGTAGGTAACTTCAAGATGTTGGAAGGAAGCTGTTCCCTCCCTGTAACCGCCCCTGAAATACTGTTCATTAGTAGGAAAGATGTTTATGAGGTTTCAGGTGTGGGTTACGTAATGTGGGAGGGGCAAGTGGGTATAAAGGTGCAGCTCATTTGGGAGTCTCGTCTCGTCGCGTCACGTCGTGTCACGTCATGTCACGTCACTGAGAAAGCGAGGGAGCGAGTAAGAGAGAGAGATCGAGCGCAGGAGCAAGCCCTGACTGAGGACTTAAAGGGGAAGTCTACCTGTTGTCCCTGTACATGGTGCCGGTAAATAGATTTTTTTTTTTTTTTAAATCACTGTAAATATTTTTGCACCTTTTTGCTCTGTGGAAGAGTCCAATGAAATACACCAAAAACGCATTTCCTGACTGAGCCTGAATTTTGCTGGAAAACCCCGCTACAGAACATCAATTGGGGACAAGACGTTATCAGTGTTTCCACAGACTGAGGAGCACTACTTGCTTCCATGGAGATATAAACCTTAATTGCCATACCGTGCCCCTTTAAAAAACCTACATATAACTCAGTAGCATGTTGTTGATCTAATATTAAAATGTTACCTCGTGAAGATCTCATTTTTGTCCCTACAATGTGATGAATCCCCACACCCACACGGCTCTTCTTTTCCGTCACAAACAAAACCAGCCAATCCCGTCTCACCATTCCACATACGAGCCAGTCCCATCGGAGCCCCGATGCATGTCTGAGCCTATCTCGTCCCGGCCTCTTTACACTGATGTGACAGGCCGGTGCTGGGAGTGGAGGTGCACTTTGGCTGTCACTCCCTGTGCGCCGCTCCCTATCCTCTGAGCTGTGCCCGCACTGCTCTCTCTCTCCACTAGGGGGGAAGAGGGCACTCCGGGCGGCAGAGGACTGGAGACATATGGCACTGTGTGAGAGTGTGCGCCAGGGAAATGTGACGTGACAATGGGGACCTTAAGGACTTTCTGTCTTTCTCTACGTCTGTTTCTTTTCTTTTCTTTCAAAACTTTTAGAAAAACTAACATGCATGACAAGAGTACTTTAAGTTTTAAGTGTCTACATAATTCCAGTGCGAACTATTATGTGTATAGTATCTCTTTATATAATCCAATTTATGGATGCGTCTTCAATACCAACCCTCAACTGAACGCGTCTGAAAATCATTTTGAATTCCTAAAATGTGTTTGTAAAGCCACATCAAAAGAGAGCTGCATTTGCAAAAAGGTACTTTCCACCCATCCCGTCCAATATTATGTGTATACGGGAACATTTTATCCAATTTCAAGCTTTCAAACATTACTTTACCGCCTTCAAAAGCTGTTATTTTATGTGAGTCAACAAAACAATACAATATTTCTTCTAAAAAACATTCATGTGTCTGTAAAATAAATGTCAGCATATCAGATTGCACTTAATAATATTAGAGTATTGTGTGTTTTGGTAATTCACACTGAGCTATTTTGTACTATTCATGCTCAGTGGTGGTTATTGCGCTGTTGTCATGGTTTCTGAATCTGAATATTCTCTGACCCAGCTTCTTCTAAAATGCACACATATGTAAAAAGGCAACAAATGGATCTTTGGCTTTGTGGTGATGCAGTGTGTACTGAGCAGAAGGTAATAGATTCTGATCTGTGTTGTGTCTTAGCTTGGAGAAGATGTTTCCCACTCTGTAATCTGATATTTTTGGTGCTGTATTGTGCCAAACCTGCCACTGTGGAACTGGGTAGCTAAGTCTATTGGCGTCACACTTCCAGATGTGGGGCAAGAGCAGTTTTTTTCTTATTAATTATACTATATTGTACTTTACCAACAAATATGAGAAAGGTAAATTCTCAAATATGGAACCCGATTATGCCAAGATCATGCTATATTGCAACAAAAATCTGCGCTTCAACAATACCGATTTTTTGATTGTATTACCGTATTTTTGGGGCTATAAAGTGCACCGGATTATAAGGCGCAGTATAAAATAATATGTCAGTTGTGTCATTGTCCACACATAAGGAGCATCGGATTATAAGGCACAATAAGCGAAACAAAACGCGTGTCGGATAAATCGAACTTTATTCAGGTCATTTACAATAACTCTCAGTTGTAGCTAACACAAAAATACAAGTTTAACAGTTGGTGATTTGGGCATCAAACATGCCCGGATCCCTCTCAACATTGTTCAGTTTTAACACTAAAATACAAAAGCTGAAATCTGCATGGTGCTTGTCTCTTAACAGGTGCATTTTGGGTCCTTGTACAGCACACGGCAGAACTACCGGTATGTTACACAGTCGCCCTATATGTCGCCAACATATTACTCCTCCTGACTCGCCCACTAATACGTTATTAGCCGTAATGTTACAACATAAAATCTGTTGGAGGTTAAACACAACCAAAGGTCATACATAAGGCCACTGGATTATAAGGCCACTGTTGATTTTTGAGAAAATGTCATGATTTTAGATGCGCCTTATAGTCCGAAAAATACGGTAAATAATATTGGCCTATGTATTGCTTTGGTGTCATCTGAACCAGCTAAATTAGCAGTGGCATCATGGTGGTGCTGTCCTACATCAGTGAACATGGTGACTCATTGGACACATAAGTAAACTGGCAGAAAAGTTTTAAGACAGTCTGAAAACACAAGCAAAAAAGCAGCTGCATATTTTTCACCAGGTAAACAGTTCACAGTTGTTGCCACAAACCTGAACCTGAACTAATTATCCTAATATCCTCATAATAATAATATTTTAGCGTTCTATAATTTTCATACAAATAAAGTCTCCATGATAGTTTCATTCCCAAACTAGACTCATTAATTTCCACACCTAAATATTCAAAACAAGAGCTAATAGAAATTACAGTTAATCCCACTGTACTTGAACACGCCGCATTAGGCTGCAAAATTGATTCAGAGTGCGAGTGTTGACAAATTGTAATTAAAAGATTTGTTAATGTTTGCTAATTAAAAGCACTGCGGGGAAAAATCAGCATGCAAAGTTGGCTTTCCCTGCAACTGCTGGTGTTTGGATTGTTGAAACAAATTATTTTTGAAAATTTTCTGCAAGAGTTGTTTTCTGATACGCGAAATGATAGGGATTAGCATTTTAGCAGGTGTTCTCTTTCTGCTGGAATGCACAATTATTTGATTTTTTTTCTAAAGATGATTTTGTTTGTCTTCCTGGTGCGACGTGGTCAGTCACATTTGAGAGGGCTAAAATGACACGCTTGGTTTTTACACGGTAGCTTTAATCAGCGCTTCTCTCCGCACTTCAGCCAAATTCCCTTTAGAAACAACAATTATGAAAAGAAATTAGAATCATTAACGCGCATCTAACTAGCTAATCTGTCAATTTCCAGGAAGTACATGTAATCAAGAGTAATCCTACCGTTGTCCCAGCAGCTCACGGCATGTCTGACTGCAGGTTAATACTCCGAGTGTGCAGTTTTATCTAACGCTTCCAAGAAAAAGAGACAATTACCAGCTTTGTGTTGACAAATTAACATAGATGTGTCACTGTTGCAGATGTCAGTGTTGTCAATGTGAGCGAAAAGAAGCTCCTTAGTAAAAAGTGGTAATGACTTTGTAAGTGTGCCTCTTAAGAAAGGATTAAGTCTTTAAGTGCTTCAAGTTTTGACGTATATGCATTTTAACAGGCTTTCTCACACAGTAAAAGTGAAATTCTAAAGACAGTTTTATTCTTACTTGTAACAGAAAGAAACAATGAGTCTCTAATGTTTGTGAAAGTGCTTTATTATAGTTTAGTATCTGTGGAAAATCGGGTTGAATTTAAAATACAAACAAATCTTGGAAATAGATGATTTGTGATAGCTTTAGTTTTAGCTTAATCTATTTATTGTTATAGCTTTAAACCTACCCAAACCTGGTGGATGGTTGATAGTTTGCCTTAATTAAATGAAAAATGCAAAAAGTGTTTCTTCTAATTAGAGATGCACTATTCAGCTTTTTCAGTTCCAAAAATCAACCGAAACTATGGCCAGGACTGAAAATATGATTTAATTATTCTCAGGTAAAAAAAAATATCTAAGAACAGCTTTGTAAAAAAGTAAATCATCATATTACTGCAGTTTATAGACCAAGCTGGGGTATTGGCTAAACCGACCATCTTGGAAGATCTGATCCTCCAAAACTTTCAATATTGGGATCGTATCAGTGCATCCCTACTTCAAATATGCTATAATTTTTGCTCCCTACTCAAGATATGTAGTGAGTTTCTGAGTTGCATATGAAATAGGACCTGTTCTGAATCCAACCCAAAAAACACAGACTTGTGCTTTGTCCCATATGGTCCTGGATGGACTGTCAGAATGATATTGTGAAGGCTGAGTGCAGATACTGTGCTCCAGTGTGCACGCTATGACTGACACATGTCATCTTGATGTGTTTAAATGGGTTATCATGCGCTGTGCTGAGGTGGATCTCTCCCTCTCACAAATAAAAAAGTAAAGAAGGAGCTAAAGATAGAAAAGGTTTTTGGGGAATTTTGGGAAAGACTGTTTTTAAGAGCCTTATATAATGATAATCTGTTTAAAGCTTTTAAAATAAGTCTATTGTAAGTCAGAATGTTTTAATCCAGTATGATAGGGGATGTTTCCGAAGTCCTGATTATGCTCAAATGGTCAGAGTATAAATGCACGATGTAACTTTGAGGAAAATGTTTTATTTCCTTTTGTATTATGGCGTTAAACTTATCCATCACCATGCAGACAGCAGGTGGCGTTTGGTCAAATCTGCGGAGAGGTGTCCCTGGTCTAAAATCTAGTTTTTAATGGCGCATAATGTATTAACACAATATCACACGGTAATACAGCAAATGCTCCACGGTGTTTTTTCACTGGAATCGTCTGGATGACTGACAGAAGTAACAACATGTCAGGCGAGGCAATCCTTGTGTCCTCCGCGGGTGTTTTGTGTAGACAGATTTCATGCCAGCTGAGCCTCTGAAGTATTTCTAAAGCACATCACGGGAAATAAAATAAATTCCAAATCAGATGAGTAAAATATACCAAAAATAAGTGAATTACTGGTTCATCTTGATTCATAGTTATAGTCTTAGTTTTCTGAATCAGTGGATCAATGCGCTTTTGAGTACCCTCCATGTCCTTGTGAGAATAAAGGCTTTCTATATTAGTGTGGACATATTGATTGTGAATGACATGCACTTTGAATGAACCGCCGAGGGTGAAATAAAAGCGTAGTAGAAGACCACCATATGACGGGACAGCTGTCACAGAAGCTGCTCGGTCACAGCTCACAGGCTCTTCACAGGACAGTGGGGGGTCTCGTATGATTTGGCAAATGGAAACTGAAAAGGGGAATGATTATTTACCCCACAAAGCCAATGACTTCATCTGCTAATAATTACGATGCGCCGATGCTAACACAGATTTCCAAGGCAACGTGGTGGTGTTGCCATAGCCACGTTTGGTCTCGTGTCAAGTTTTGTATTTCACAGTGATCAGAAAGTACTTTGTTCGGCTGCCAGTGCAAAAGTGGACAGTTTATTCAGTCTTTGCCAACTGCTGTAGTCTGTGCTTCTGAATAATCACGTAAAATCTCTTTTTCGTAATGAGCATTTCTAATTCCACCATCATTCCACTATTTGTTTTGGAAGCCGAAATACTGGACTGGTTTGCGAGCAGGGGAACTGTCAAACTCATTTATTGTTAACATCGTGGTGACCTGAATTATTCAAACCGTGTATTTAAAGGAGCGCTATGTAACTTTTCTGGATGCACATGTTTGTCTCCATGAAGATGCAAGGATTTTTTCACCATATTAATACTTTGCAGCTGATTTCATCAACATTCCCTGGGGATGTGATGCTAGTCTGTAGGCTCTGCTCTGTCTGAGACTCTATTAGAGTTTAATCTGTGCTTTATTTTAACATAACCTGATCAGAAAGAGCTGACTTGGTTGGAACTACAAGAGGTGAACTCATTTATGCTACTAAACAAGTCTCATGGACATAAAATCACAGTTACGAGCTCGCTACCAGTTTCTTCACATTAACCATTTTTGTTGAAAAACAAACACCCGAAGTCGCATCTACAACGTGTGATATTTTCATCATTTCACTCAGCCCCAGATCGCAGGGTTTAAAAGTTCACAGCTCACGTTTGTCGTTCTCACACTATACGAACTACTTCGGCAGTGTGAAAACCTCACGAGAGGCCACTGGATTATGAACAGGTTTGATATTTCTGTGACCTATGATTGCCAATGGGGAGTTGGTTGTGAAGTACTAATTGGTTCGTTACCCAATATACTATACAAAGCACGGCATATGATTAAGCCAAAATTCAGAAAACAGGCGCACAAGTGAAAAATTGGCTCAAAAAGGGCCAAAAATCGCACAATATACGGCCTTAAACACGACCATGAACCTCAGACTTCTGAAAATGTGCTGTTTAAATCGAGGTTCTGTTTTTTCTTGAGTTTTCAGATCTTTTTTGACAGTGTTTGATTGTGTCACTGTGGTTACTCCTAAATATTCTTCTGTTAGAGATACATATAGAAAACCCCCAGCACGATGTCACTGCAGAGCATCCATATCACTGTGGAATAGTGCAGGTGAAGCAGCAGACCAACCTCCTGAAAAGTTAGTGCATCCTTTAATTCATGCCATTATCTTAATAGTAAAAGTCGACCGATCTGTTTACTTGTGGACATTTGGGATGCAGCTTTAAGTGCTTTTGGCTGAAGTCCAATTAAGGTAAAGGGAATCAAGTGTTCAGTGGGGACTTTAAACGGTCTATTCTTGTTAAGGGAAAATTAACAGAAAGTGTCTCCATACATACAAAAAGAAAAAGAAAATCACTAATGGTTCATGGTAAATATGTATATTAATTATTACTATTATTGGTTTGATTGACTAAATTAACTTATTATTCCCCCCATTTGGATACATTGGAGTAGTAAATTAAATAGGTGAGCTTATATATTTCTATTAGGTCTGAATATATGGATTTAAAATTTTATCTAGTTAGAAAACTGGCAAGACACCACCTGCAAGTTATCAATATTTTCTTTTATTCTGTGACAAGCAAAGAAATAAATTGCACCACTGATTCTCTGCCCTCCCTTTTATATTTAATTTCCATGTTAATGTCTTATCTTTTATTAAAATGATTCATCTTGAACTTGATCCTTCTGGCTGACAAAAAGACAGTCGCTGCTAGCGGGTCACCCAAGTCCTCTCTTCTGCCGATTTTCCAACAAAGTCAAGGCTTCTAATTATAATACATCAAATTGTCTGTGTTGTGTACTCTTTGTAAAGCAAGCCGTCTCTCTCATCCCTCCACCACTGACTTCAAGAAAGCAATTTCCTTGACCTTATTATTGCTCCTCCGACATGAAAATAGTGAGATCAAAGTGGCAAGTGGTTATGCAATTTGTGCACCTTTGGAGAAATCTTCGATCAGGACGGCTCACAGAGAATCTTTTGCAATTTGAATTTTTATTAATTTAGTTGCGAATGAACAAGTGAACAAAAATACAATAAAAACTCATGTATTGATCAAACGAAGCAAACAGGGCCATGTAGTTTTATAGAGTGTAATTGTAATGCTTTTTCCCCTGTCCTCATCATTCCTCTATGTAAAAGATCCTAAATTACACAATATTGACTTGTGAGTTTTAAACCATGTTAAAATGTTGTTACCTCATCAAAAACATAACAAAACAATCTCTTATTATTAGTCTGTCTCCATCTTCAAAGCTCAAAATGTTCTGTTCCACCTTATGATCCCATGAAGCGGCAGTTTCCAAGTAAACGGCTGCTTTTTACTTTTTGCTCAGTAGAGTTTGTGAATTCTAGTATTGAAATGATTCAAATGGTTCTAATAAAGGTGTGTGGAGTTTCTAAAAATATAGAGGAGCACTTCCTGTGTTACCTCATGACATCACAAGGTGGAACATAGTGTTTGAGAGAAGTGTGTGTGTTTCTTGTGAAAATTGTGCCAAATTTTAGGATAAAACTGAAGAATTTTCCATTTTCAACATATTTTTCAACTTTTCTTCGGAGTTGATTTGTGTTAAACTATAATTGATATTTAAAATTCTTTATTAAATTAAAATAAAATCAAAATTAGACAAACAAAAAACTCTTCAAAGCACAAACTAAATATGCAAAACGCTTCAAAACGTATGTTTGTAAGGAGGGAACTTTATAACTTAGGTCAGAAAACAGTCTAATAATGATATAGATATACTTTATTGTCCCGGTGGGGAACTTGTCACCTGCTTTGACCCATTCTTCAGTGCTACTGGGACTACAATAGCCTGCAAGGACCGACCTTGAGATCTTGAGCCACGTTTGGTCCAGACTCTATTAGAAGATTTTGCCTCATGCATGTTTGTGGTTGCTTCTGTGGTAACCGGGTGGGAGCAGTTAGTGATGATCAGCGCTCTGGGGACGCTGAGATGGAGCCGGCGCTCTTGTGAGGAATAGACTTTTATTCAGGTTTTATTTTGATGCAGAAGCTCACCAGGAGGAAAATCAGCCAGGGACACGGAGAACATGCACAGTGAAAGGCTGCCACCATGTACGCACAGTGTGATCCATGTGTGTGGGAAGGGATGACAGGTGTGTGTGGGGGTCCTTTCGTAGGAACAGCTGAATAAAACATATTTTGTATTTTGGAGAATTTTACTGTTGCATGAGTTTCCAAATATATGAGTGTAAGATGTAGTTAGATTTTTTTCCTGACTTCCTCCCTCAATGCCTTTTTAGTTTTACTAGTTTCTGCCAATAGCTTTGGTCTAC
>JACN01074505.1:0-14508 GCA_000787155.1 Scartelaos histophorus | reverse complement strand
TGAATCTTTTTAGCTGAAGAAATTGCAGCGTCATTAACCCATAAGTGGCTTTTGGATTATATATTGTTGTATTTGGGGCAAAAGACAATTGATGACTTTTTAGTAATAAGAAATATCTAAATTCACAATTAAACTAAATTTATTACAAGAAAACTATATATTCTATTGTATATTTACCTGTCCCACCATTTACTCCAAATATCCAAATAATTTCCCTTGTGAATCGATAAAGTTTGTCTAAATAAACTCATCTAATCCACCTTAAAAATGCGATTATCTTTTCTGTAAACTTTTCCTTCTCCCTGTAGCTGGGTGTTGCTATGCAGAGACTGGTTATGAATACATTTACCTTAACTACAGTAGCTGCTTGTAGATGCAAGGTGCGAACTTGAGTGGGATTATGATTTATTGTCACTCACAACACTAAGCGCGCCTCTGGTCAGGGTGTAATCTAAATGACTTGAACACTTTTGAAATTGCCTTTTTGTGCCCTCAGCTGTCTGCCGCTGATTAATAATGTTTCAGCCAATGGTGATTTTCATAAGTAAATTGTTTATCTTTAGGACCATTTTAGTAGGCACAAACATAAGGTGAACTTCATGTATCTTGACTCCAGACAGCTTTTAGGATGCTTGGACCGGTGCCCTCGCAAACCCTGAATAAAGAAGCAGAAGGTGGGTGGATACGGCCTGTTATTATGGAGAATCAAGCCGTTATTGCCCAATCTCGTCTGATCTCATGAGATAAGAAAGGCTGGATCTGGTTGGTACTTGGATGGGAGACCGCCGGGGGTATCAGGCGTCACACTATGTATACCGTAAAATACTAAATAATAGCTGTAGCGTTTATTTCGATCACTTAACAGACCAGGGATTTATCTTTTAACCAGAATGATTATAATTTAGGCTACTTTCTGTACACATATAGGCTACTTACTTTGAAATGTTACGACAAATTATCAACGAAGCAGCAAGTTTCCACACATTTTTGCATGAATCTGTGGCCAGTTTGACAGCAAAATTATGGGAACTGTACAATGACTGGACAGTGCAATATTTTGAACTGTTCAATGTTGGGAACCGTGCAGTGAATGGAGTGTGCAATAACAGGAACTGTGCAATAATGCAAACTGCGCAATGAATGGAGTGTGCAATACTTTATTGTTTGCCCCCTGTGACCCCAGGCAACAGTCCTGCGTGTATTTTGTTCATTAACATGAAATTTCTTCAGCAAGTCAAAAGTTCATCAACCACATCAGGTCACAAGGCGCTAGTTGTTCTTTTCAGCGCTTATAGTTTATGTAAATTAGCCGTTGTGACGCAGCACGTCTGTCCCTGAGCGCGCGGGCAGAGCACGTGGAGACGCGCGCGCCCGTCTCAGTATCGGCTCCGCGCGCTTTACCAAACGCACATTAAACTTTGTTTTCTATAACTTTTCCAACCTGTTCTGCCGTGACTAGGGGCGCGCACTTGGAAGCGGCAGTGGCGCCTCTAAATCCAGTAAAACTCAGTAATTTACTCACCCGCACTGCCGCCTTCACCTCCTCCCGGTGCGATCTGCCAAACCCGGACACACCCGCGCCGGAGCCTAAATCCCCCAGTGCGCAGGCTCCGGGAGTCACGTGATCCACGAGTCATTTACACAGACAATTGTCTCATTTTATGTTTATTTGTACAGTTTTGTTCTGTATAGGTAACTTCGTGATGTTGAAGGAAGCGGTTCTCTCCCTGTGACCGTCCCTGAAATAATCTTCATTCATTAGTAGGAAAGACGTAAATGAGGTTTCAGGTGGGGTTACGTCATGTGGGAGGGGCAAGAGGGTATAAAGGTGCAGCTCTGCGGCTCAGGTGGGAGTCTCGTCTCATCGCGTCGCGTCCTGGTGACGCAGGTGACGTTCACGGAGAAAGTGAAGAGCGAGTAAGAGACAGAACGAGTGCGCAAGCAGTGACTGAAAGACTGAAAGGGGAAGTCTACCTTTTGTTCTTTACGTGTTTGCCAGTAAATTGACTTTTTTTAAATCAGTGTAAATATTATTGCACCTTTTTGCTCTGTGGAAAAGTTCAATAAACCACACCAAAAAACGCATTTCCTGACTGAGCCTGAGTTTCATTGGAGAATCCCGCCACAGCCTTGTGGTCTTAAGTTTAATTTCTGTTAAGGACTGCCGACCTCTGGTGTGCACGAACTCTAGCGCTGTGGAGGTGAATAACTTTGAGGCGCATAGATTTTGACACAGATCCACAAATCAAAAACGACGGTGATAAGACAATGACGGCAGTGTATGGTGAGTCTATGAGGAACTATAATTCAGCCTTTAGACACACATTCATTAGACTCGGCGTTTATTTGGAACCAGCTTATTTATCAAACTATACACTTGCTTATTTGGTATTTTACCATAAATGGACATAGCTAATCTGAATGTTACAAATAAGAAGTGAGCATAGGGGCGCTTTATTTGCTTTACATTGAAAAACGTCTTCTCCCTGCTACAATGATCCTCGTCATCCAGGTCTTAAAATGTCTGTATTGTTCTGCTCTACATGATCCTGGAGTTTCTATTTTGCTATTTCGTCTATAAATAAATTCCTATACCTAATACGGACCTGGCTCCAAATTTGCTCCTAAAACCTGACCTGAGCCGAACGCTATGGGTGACATGACACTCCCTTAGTCTTTATATGGTCCTTAGGCAAGACACTTCATCCACCTTGCCTTGTATGAATGTTATCATATTTAAAAGGGCATAATCTGATTTCTGTAACCTGATTTGTCATGGTTTATCTGATTTTTCACAAATGAATCTGACTTCTACCTTCTTGTTGTACCATATGTGGTTAAACACACACATGTAATGTATGTATTTGCTGCCTATTCTACACGCAGTTAAAGAATATCGGCCCGATTCACCACAGTCCGTGAGATCTTTGTGTTTTCTCGGCTAAATGTTAAACTGTGACAGAAGCTCCATACCTTATGCAGACAGCAATGGAAATTAAACGTCTCCCTCCTGACTCGTCGCGAACACAAATAGTCTGTCACTTTGTTCGAGTCTGACAGAGAAATCAAGTTTCAAATGAGATGCACCGAAACAATTATGTGGAAGAAGAGAAAAGAATATGGAAATTAAGTAATAGATCAGAGAACAGGACGGAGATGGGCAGACCAATCGTAAAACAATCATAATGACTGTCAACACTACACGATTCTCACAGCGAGACAGAATAGTTCACAGCTTGTCAGGAAAACGGAAATGTAAAAAGCATTCATGTAAAAACGCCCAAAACTGCAGAGTGAAATGCTAAGTACACAGCCAAGAAAAACTATGGTCATTAAAGAAGCAGCTTTCAAAATATGAATATGCCAAAAATGAAAATAAGAATTATTCATCAGTCGTGTAAACAAATTTTCATCCTGAGCAATTTGAAATAAACACTTTTGGATCTTATTTTCAAAGGGGCCACATCAAGCGCACTTCTGGAGTCTAAATGGCAGTAAGTGGTATTCAGCTCTAAACACGACTGAATACTGTTATTGGGGATTTTAATAGCAATGTCCCGTGGCATTTCAAATTTTGAGGTTTTAAAATAAATAAAATGCTTCCTTTTTACTGAATGTGATAGACCAATGTTGTGAAATGTCTGCCATGATTATTGGTGTTTCAAATAATTGGAGGAGATAGGAAGGGTTTGTAAACAGATGCTGACATAAACACATAAAGAGCATGTATGAGACCAGAATATCACTTTGATTCATATTCAATATAAGGGATTACTTTTCGGATCTATGTTATAATGTTCCTCATCACAAACATACCTGGAGTTGTGTTTTGTTTCATTCACAAGTTTGACACGCCCTGCATATTTAACCAGCACATCTTTTCTCAACAGAAAACACTCTGCTCCACCTTGTGACAACTTGTGTGAATGTGTGAATGAGACAAAACACAACTCCAGGTGCAGTGAGGAGGGAACAGTTTTATAACATGGCTTAAAATTCACAAGAATTAATTTTGCATAATATTGGACCTGTAATGTAACATAGCCTGATGGTGATGAGTGGGTGAACTATTCATCAACCCAAAGGTCTGCAGCTCAATCCCAGGTACAACTCGTGCAGACTTTAGTCATGTTCACTGACTTTGCCTGTCCATGGGTCACAGAAGACCTGGACACTGGACACAAACGGCCCTTTGGTTGACTTTGACCTGCTCATTTAAGTTCATTTGGAATTACAAAACAAACATATTTTATACTTTTACCTCATGAATGCACAAAAGCTGCAATGCTTTTATTTTGGAAAGGCAGCCTCACTTTTTCATTGCTTAGTCATAATAGAAACTCGTACCAGTCTTACCAGTGCCAATGTTATTCACTGCTTTTTATAAAACATACAATTCATATTGTACAGAATTGAGTTAAGCATTTTGGACCAGCCCTCCACAGTATTTTCTGTTTCTTTTGTGGCTCCATGGAAAAAATAACTGTCCACCCCTGATTTACGGCAGGATGAAAATCTGGCACTGCTGCCATAGCAATTAACAATTCAAAACAAAATATAATATCTTCTGAATTTGTCTTCAGTTCTTCAGTTCTTTTAGTCAGCAAAAAGATCTACTTTTAGTCATAGTTTTAGTCATTTAATATTACTGGGAGTCGGGATAAAAAGTGAATCACCAACATTTGCTTTTACTTTAAGCATCTGGAAAAATGTAACTCTACATCTCACAAAACCAAACCAAAATCACACTAAACTAATACTTTCCAGTACACATCTTTATTTTATATTGTTTTAATGCAACATTTAATGGAGTTATCTAATCGATCTAATAAAACAAACATACAAAGCACTGACTTCTTCTTCGTTCCTTTGTTCTTCTACTTCGTTAAAATCCCGTTGGTGGATTTTAACAGATTTTTGTATTTGTGTCTTGTTTTAATGTTTATTATTTTATTGTCCATAATAAGAAAGAAAGAAAGAAAGATTTTATATATATTTTTTTAGAACGGGATTGTACCATATATCTTTTTTTCATTTTCAGATGGTTCCTCCACAACTTTAGGCAAAGGGAACTATGCCTATAGTGCATTCTGTGAACAATTTAAGGTGTTGCTAACACTCACCACCTGCAAAAAACAGAGATGTCACTGTTTTTAATGAGATTTGAGCTGTGATCTGAAGAATTGTGTTAAAAATACACATCTTTATATCACTCCCATCACAACTCAGCGCAAAACTCTGCTGTTTTGAAGCTGATTCGCATGGGCAGTTTTGACTCGGACGAATTTATTGTTTTAACGACTGGGGCCAGTAATTGGATCGTTTCCTTGGATTTTCCCAACTATTTGACATTTGTGAAGGCAGCGAATGAATAAGTGCATAGCCATAAATGCACTGATGGGAAAATAGATAGAAGAATCGAAGAAAACGTCATTTATGATAAAGAACTCATCGCGTTCTAGCTCTGGAGTAATCAAGCAAAGTGTGCGGTCACTGTTGTGTCACGCCAGCTGACCTCAAAACAGCCACTTTTCAAAAAATAATGAGACAAGATGCTAGAGCAGCCAGTGAAGACGCTACCAAGAAAAAAATAAAATAAAAAGCCCTTTAGTTCATCATGCGAATCCTGAACAATGGATTTTCTCACACAAACGCAGAGCTCCCCTTGTTCTAATGTGTCAGATTGGATTGAGGCGATTTGCTCTACAATAGACACTGTGGTAACAAGCTGGGGACTGCAGGCTGTGTGAGCATGTACAGTAAATGGTAAAAAATAATGAGTCAAATCACATAGAAGGCATGATGTGGCCTCTTTCGCAAACGTCGTCGGATAGAATCAGACGAGCGTTGGTAATGCGGGTTGACAGTTGTAGACGGAGAGAGACGGCCTGGGGTGTGAGAAAAGTAAAGCTTAAATAAGGGATACGATTTTTATGATTCACTAATTTTGGCCTAATTAAGTGGGATAACTTGTGATGTAAGTATAAACTATATTATTTATAGCTATTTGTGAAGAAATGTTGGACGTGGCCACACAATTTACACAAAAGAAACCTATTTGTACTTGAATTACTTTATATTTCAACAAAATAAAGGTGTTTTCTTATATTTATATTTGTCAGATAATTATTTCTGTGCACATTAGAGGAGTTTTGCCAGATGACAGTTCCCTAGTGCCATTTCCAAACAGGAAGTTCAAATTTAAACCTAAAAAATGGCAAAACTAGGAAAATATTTGTGAATGTTTTTGCAAAAATCTTAACTATAATGATGTTTGTGTCCTTTAATATTGTTCATTTAATAAATAATTAAATCCATGTTACATTTCATGTTACAAAAAACTTTTTAAAATTCTTACATGGGTTCTACGGAGGCTGAGTAGTATTTTTAGAAGCATTTCACCGTATTTATAGTTTAAATGAGTAAAAACCAAATCGATGATGTCACTTCCTGTTTTGCCGCTCCACTTCCGGTTTGCCGGGTTTTTTTCCCCGGTCTTAACAGTTATGATAGATAGTTTGCGTAAGGGATCTGCCTAACTATCTCAATCCACCTTGAAGCTCTAAGCAGGCAATGCCGTAAGTTGTATGATGCTTTTAAGTTGCTAAATATCTATATTTTTGTGAACATGTAAAGTTTTGTATTAGTTGAATGTACAATGTTTTTCTGTTGACTTGGGCTCAAATTCTAAGAGCAATATTGTTGTATGTTACAGTTTTCACCATCGTTCTTCTTCAATGGTTTAACTAAGTGTCTCATCAAGGACATTACAATGTTACCTATGTTTTAGCTAAGTTAGCAATTTGTCTATTTTTAAGGGTCAAGGATTTAGGGCTGTGCAATTTGACTGAAATCAAGATGTTAAAAAATCCAAGTTGTCAATTATGCTTAGAGAACCAATCCTTTGTTCTTTCTTTCTGTTAAATCACACTAATTCAAGGTTTGTCTTTTATATAAAATACAGTGCTTCAGATGACTTTTTTAGTAAAAATCTCAATCTGATGCTACTTAAGGAAAAGGCTCAATAGCTGGAAAATGGTAAAAATGGCTAAAATGATAAAGTAAAAGTCTGTTTTATCGTGATTGATCAATACAGGGAAAAAAATGCAATATAGATCTTATAGCTTTCCATATCACCCAGACGTAGACTCAAAATGTGCACAAATCACTCAAAATAGAACTTTGAATTTATAAAAAAAAACAAAATAAATAAATAAATACAATGATAAAGGCCCATTTAGGATAATATCTCTCTTTTAAATTGTTATTTTGTTCAGAGTTAACTCCAGCTACAGCCTCGGTCTACAGTTTCTATGCATTCCTCTTGAGAAGCAAATTCATTCAATAAAAGATGCTTTATGCCTGATTGCACTGGAAACCCTGATTGCAGCATCAGTGAAATCTCCAGTGGTTCAGATTTGGTTCTCACAGTAGACAGAAGATGAGTGTATTATTTTCCCTGAAGGAGGCAGTCTTGTTTTGCCACTTTTTTGGCTTCTATTTTCTGTGATTCCTTACATGGTTCCTCTCTTGCACTTGAGATGGGTGCAGGGATATTCACCAGGCAAGAGAAGAGGCTTTAAAGTCTACTCCAGATTTTTTTTTATTTTTTATTTTTTTGCTGGCAGACTGCAGCGCTGAGTTTTCCCCTGATCTCCAGATCTCTTCCTACGATTGAAAAGAAAGCTCTCCAAAAGAAAAAATAAGACCATTTGTCGTCATCTTTTTAACTCCTGGACTGAGAAATGCCCGTGTATACAGATGGGAAGCACTCTGAAAGTCCGGTCACGATTCATGTGACGGGAAAGGCCCACGAAGAACACAACTCTGACGAAGAGCGACAGAAAAGTGAGACTGGAGGTTGGTCAGAGCAAACTTAATGTGGATTACAACAGTAGACGACACAAGGGAGCTTCAGATATTGTAAAAGATCTTATAGGAGGTGTGTAAAGGGCCCATAATACGCTCAGATTTATGTTATAATGTTGTGTTCCCATCTATACTATAATCATATGTTAGAAATGTCTGTGTGCTCAATAACCTCTGTGTGCTTTTACTGTGCACAGTTTGGCTTCCACTTGTTCGTCACTTGTTTTGGGAACTGAAAGATTGTGGCGTCTCTTCTCACAGACCAGAGAGAAACAGCAGCACCAAACTCCTGGGTGCAGACGCTGTACAAGGACAACAGCCACACATTAATACTACAAACTTGTATTATGCATAACTGTGTACAATGTTATTGCTAATTTTGAGAGAGATAACATCCATTCATTGTAACTAGGGACAATTCTAAATAAAAGCGAGGAGGCGGCATTGGGGCCTTCAGAGTGGATAGAGGTTGTACCTGAAGTGACGCTCTCTGTTCGTTCTCCTCGCGAGTAAAACTGAATAATCTCTTGTCTTTCTTCTTGTATGTTACAATGTTTAGGTGAGCTTAAACCTAACATGTTGTTTCCTCATCAAGAAGCTGAAGTTGAGTTTTGTTTCATTCACACATTTAACACACAACTCCTCCAATTCTTTTCTCAAGTGGAAAACACTGTTCCACCTTGTGATGTCATCTGGTAACACAGGAAGTTTTTTACTCTAACATTTGAATTATGGATTGCTCTTGTTTTTATTTGCATCCTCAGATAGATTATATACTGATTTATACATTATAACTTGAATACATTAAGGAGAAATTTGATATTTTATTGCACTAAAATAGGTTTTAAAACACTGCTGGTCTAAGAGTGAATTGCATGTCTTTAATTATTTTCCAGTGTAGTGTGGCAATAAACATGTATATTTTGAGATAGACAATTTCATGGCAAAAGGAAAATAAATTTGTCAACTGGACAAAAGTTATTTGGTCGAATACGTTTCGCAGCTCATCAGCTCACAGTCTTATATCTGCTGCATGGATTCTATCTGGACGACTGAGGGTTTTTACACACATCTTGATAGACAATTTCTTTTTTATAATTTGATCTCATGTGTTTTCAACAAAGACAAAAGCATCTCATAATGTCCACGACCTATAAAACATGTCCCCTCCTGTGTTCGTTCCTTCGTTCTTTCCCCTCGACTTCACGTAGCAGAAAGTAGAAAGCAGAAGCCAGCGCAGCCTGTAGCCTCTAGAAACAGTCATGGCGATTCTGCACGGTAAATGTTTCTGTGCACAGGCGTTGAGCTCGGAGAATGCCTTTGCTAATTGGTGAGTTTACTTCTACTTCTTACTTCTTGTGTCTGTGGAGATCTAACTCTAAGTGTTTGCAGCGTTCCTTTGGCTCAGAGCGGATCTCGTCCTGTGGGTGTCGGGCATTTGGAGCGGCCACGGCGAACTCACGGTGTAACTGAATCACGGTGCATAACGAATGGAGCGTGGGTTGTACTACAGCGTATAGCAAATGTTACTTGTATGTCAATGTTGTATGTCATTGTTATACATTTTGTACTGCAGGCTCAGAGTGCTGCCGGGCGAGCCTCTTTGTACCTGTGAATCCTCCCACATCTGCCCACCTCCTCCTTCTTAGCAATTAACCTGAATGAAATATGCACTATATGGAATGTATTTAACATAGAATTATATAGCACATTAATACCTCGCCATGTATCTATTTAAAGGTGCACTGTGGAGGGTCTGCAGCCTGTTTGTCTCCAAAGAGATGTTGTTGTTTTGTCTGGAAAACCCCGGTATGGCATGAAACATAACATCTGCCGTTTACTCCACATGGATTTTTATTGACCAAAAAACTTTCATTCTTATCGCAAGAGGCTCTCCTCTCCACAGATCAGACATGCACGACCCTGCGGCGTCAACTGTTGTCTCCGTGGAGATAAAAAGGTATAATGCAATTGTCAGCTTTACTGGAGACGACAAAAACAAGAGTCCAGGAGACTTGATGTAGTTGCATATGGTTCCTTTAATTCTGACTCAAGCAGATGCAGATACAGGTGAACATTCAGTTGTCTCTTCAACACGTCTCTATAGTGCAGTTAAAGCGGGAGGTTTAAATACTACCATCTTGACATAGCACCTTTTGTTTTACAGCACCTTGTGTTTATCATGTGACTCGCAGTATGTTTTCAGTACAATGGCCTGCACCTTCAAGAGTTCATCATGTACCCAGCAGAATGGTCTTCAAAACAATAGTAGTATTGTCCAGAGTGCTTTAAGTTTAAACACAGGATCAGCAAGATGTTCTTCAGTACAAATAGTAGTATTGTCAAGAATGCTTTGAGTTTAAACACCTAATAAGCAGGATGCCCTTCGGTACAATGACAGTTTTAAATTTGAGCAGATCGCTGGTTACACTTTTAACCCATGTGACGACCACACCTTCGCCGGTCCCTTCAACACTACCCCTTCAACATTGCTAACACACAGAGGACACATAAAACAATGAAATTCTAAGAAAATATTTCTCACACAATACAGACAGAACCAGATGATGGACCCTCCACTAGAAAAGCTACACCATGCACCTTTAATACAACCTAATCAATGTCAATTTGATTTAGAAAACTTGATATTTTTATTTGCACCACACTTCCACATGTGACCACTTTGGTACTGCTTGTTCTTTCACTTATTCATATCTACAAGCATTTATTCTTTTTTGTCCAATTAAACATGCTTCCATTTCATTAAAACTGAAATATAAACTCTGTCCAGAAGTCGCATATGACTCGACAGACCCTGGCAGTGTCTTGATATAGCAGCGTCGGTTGATATCACACCTTCCGCACCAAATAACGATCTGCAGCTTTAAGGAACTTCCTCTGTCTAGTGTCTGTCTCCTCAAACTATAACAAGCTCTTTTCACACAACCTCAGAGATCCCAATCTTCCTTCCTCTCTCTCACCTCTCCTCAATCTGGCAACATCATAATCTTTTAAGAATTAAAGTCTAGTTTAAAAAGAAGTTTAGAGGCGTATTGTGTAACTTTTCTGGGGGGGAGGGTCCGTTAAATCCTTTTTTCAGTGGAAATGTTATCGCTTTGTCTGCGATCTTTCACTGTAATATATGGTGTTAAACCTTTCTATCTTCATGGAGACTAAGTTACAGCTCAGATCTGTGGAGAGGCACCCTGCTCACACTCAGAATGCCTGTTTTGCTTGATATTTTTGAGCTCTAAAACCTCCTGCAATGTCAGAGCAATGCCAAATCCATAGAAACAAGCAGAAAAGTTGCACAATGCACCACTTAAAAACCCGAAATGTTTAAATCTTTGTGTAAAATGAATGTATGTAATGAAGTTTTAGGAGCCAAGGCCAGTTCCTTTAGATTTTTATTTTGTGCGTGAGTTTCAAAGTTGTGATGGAATTACAGAACTAAAAAGTTAAGTTCAAAAGTGCTCGCGTAGTTGTGAGGTCAGGGTAAATATTTAGTCATAGTTTTAATAGATTTTGCTAATAATTTGAGCTAGTTTATAAACTCAGCGATGTTTTCCTTGACCTATGTCGTAGCCTCAGCCCGCTCAAACAATCGACATGTTATTCTGTGTTTTACAAAATGTCAATCGAAATTGTGTGCGCGGCTTTCAATATAAATCAAATTAATTATGCAGTTATGAATAATTCTTCGCCGATGAGCAATTCAAACTGACAAAAACAGGTTAAAAGTTGAAGGAAAAAAAACGTAGTCCAACCCTACAGCGTTTGGTTGGACTACGGTGGAGCAGGATTGATTTATTAGCAAAAACTTAGGAATTTGACGTTTTTAACTGTGGAAAAAACTTTAGCCTATCCAATCCACTTTATTTATAGAGCACATTTAATAAAAAAAGGTGTCCAAAGTGCTGCACAAATACATACCAAAAGCAATAATATAATAATAATATAAATACTCATTAAACACAGATTAAAATTTGTCCTAAAACAAAAAAAAACAGTAAAATCAAATAAGAGCAAAGCCATGAGATGCAATAAATACACAAAAACCTATAAAATACATTAAAAAAATAAAATGCTATTGATATTTTGCAGTGAGCTCATGCTGGGAGAGACACAATGCACATATTTGTCCAAATATTGCCAAAAATGTTTTAAGATTGTATGAGAAAGAAAGCAAAATGGATTTAAATAACACATTTTCCATAGAGTCTAATTAATAGAAGTTTGATTTTCAATAAAAAGGTGAGAGTGACGAACTGAAAGACTTGTAACTAAATCGTAACAGTAATTTTAAGAGATTTGTTTAAGCACAACATCATCTCCCCTGTTCTAGTTCCAAACAAGTCCACAATTCAAGTGTAGTTCAAATAAAGCTCGGATTAAAGTCGATCTTGAGTCACAGATTTTGATTTAGTGTTTCAGAACCAGAATAATATCAGAAACAATGAAGTAGCAGCAAAGCAGGAAACACATTTTACATGTACAAGTACCACACGTTAAATAAGAATAAATAGAGATGCACCGATACGATACTGGGATCAGGTATCGGTGGTGATATTGAACATTTTGATGAATCAGATATTAGACTTAGACAAACTTTATTGATCCACACGGGAATTTGTTAGTAGTAGTTCACACGTCACAATATATTAAATAACAGAGAATAAAAATATAAATATCAGTAATAAATATTAAAATAAGTCACAAAAATATAGCAGGAGACGTGTCAAATCAAATAAGATTTAATTATATTTCTGATTTAATTATAAGATTTAATTATATGTCTGATTTATTTTTAATTATAATATGTATATAATATTATATGTCTGTAAGATTTAATTATATGTATGTAAATGTCTATGTACAAGTCAAAATAAAATAGGAAAATAAGTAATCAAAAAATCTGTAAATTGTAAATTGGTGCATTAAGAAGGTTTACTTACTGTCCCAATATTACCCCATAATACCTTATAATACTAAACTAAAGCTGTTCAGTATCTACTTTACATAATTTTTTCAATTTCTGCTCTTGTATTGGTTGATATTGGTAGATACTTAAATAAGAACCTAAAAATATTCTAAAAATATGCACAACAAATATGAAAAAACATGCTTTTATTTGCGCCTAAAACTGTACATATGCTTTAAAACTGGATTTTCTGATTTCCAAACTGTGAAAGGAGGAGGTAGGCATCTATGAACCATATTCCCAGCTCTCACAAACCCTTCGGCATTTGTATTTATGTGCAAGAATTTCCGAATATGTCCATAGCTTTAGAGCATCTTTGGTACGTGGTGGAGTGAAGCAGCAAGCATACTATTAAACCTTATAGTATATATATATGTACTAATTTACAAGAATAAAGTTGTGAACTCTGTCTCCAAATAAATACATAACTGTGACTGTTCTGGCTCGTCTGATTAAAGGCATGACGCACATGGACGTGGGCTGAGAAGTGTGAGTTGTCCTCCTCCTGAACTTCACATAACTTCTCTGCTGGTGTGGCTTTGTTAGACTATGTTGAATAGTTAAAATGTCAGAGCTCAAACTAACAATCAAATCAGAAACAATTGGACAATTAAAACAAGGGCCAGAACACGCTGTTATTAACGGAGACTTACTCACCCGAGATATTTCACAGTGTAAGACTCATGGCTCATAAGTCATCTGGGATTTAATATTGGATTAGGGTGATATGGCAAAAATATGTGTCCTTAGATAAGACACTTCACGTACATTGCATGAATGATTAGTGGTGTTTGGAGGGGCCACCGGCACAGATCGGCAGCCTCGCTTCTGTCAGTCTGCCCTGAGACGGCTGTGGCTACTATAAACGCTGACCACCGAGTGAATGAATACTGTATTTTTTTTGGGCTATAAAGCGCACCGGATTATAAGGCGCAGTATCAAATAATATGTCAGTTGTGTCATTGTCCACACATAAGGAGCATCGGATTATAAGGCGCAATAAGAGAAACAAAACACGTGTCGGATAAATGGAACTTTATTCAGGTCATTTACAGTAACTCTCAGTTGTAGCTAACACAAAAATACAAGTTTAACAGTTGGTGATTTGGGCATCAAACATGCCCGGATCCCTCTCAACATTGTTCAGTTTTAACACAAAAATACAAAACCTGAAATCTGCATGGTGCATGTCTCTTAACAGGTGCATTTTGGGTCCTTGAACACCACACGGCAGAACTACCGGTATGTTGCACAGTCGCCCTATATGTGGCCAACATATTACTCCTCCTGACTCGCCCACTAATACCTTATTAGCCGTAATGTTACAACATCAAATCGGTTGGAGGTTAAACACAACCAAAGGTCACACATAAGGCCACTGGATTATAAGGCCACTGTTGATTTTTGAGAAAATGTCATGATTTTAGATGCGCCTTATAGTCCGAAAAATACGGTAATGACACAGCGCAGTGCTTTGAGGGGTTTTGTTGAGCCTGTAAAGCACATCACAAGTGTCATTATTATTTATTTTATATTCTCAGATGGGTGCTAGAAGCCTGTGTTAATTATGCTGTACAAAATATTATACAAATTCACAAAACACGAATAAATATTTTTTTATTACTGGCAAGAACCTATATTGGGATCATACTAAAATG
>KN504606.1:3755-24770 GCA_000787155.1 Scartelaos histophorus | reverse complement strand
ACACATCTTAAAAAGTGTTTTGTAAATGTAACTTTTTAAAAACTTAACATTCACATTTATTCTGATGGTGATTATTATTATTAGCCCAGGATATTCTGTCAGGGTTAGAAGTTGACATTCTTGCAGTGATTTAGTAGCCTGTAATAACCTCAAATCCGCCCATTAGATTTGTGGTTGAAATCCCAAAGGCCGCTAATGTGGAAGCAGGTGGCGCTTGGAGTTTGACCTCTGCTGTTGTTGCGCTGTGCAGTGAGACAGGCTTATTGTGACGTGACAATGTGCTAATCTTAACGTGTTTGTGTCCATGCCCCCAGTACCCCCATGAGGTGAGCGCCACCCCCATGTACCTGTACGAGGTGGCCACAGAGTCTGTGTGTGAGTCTGCTGCACGCCTACTTTTCATGAGCATCAAGTGGGCCAAAAGTGTCCCTGCCTTCTCTACGCTGCCGCTGTCCGACCAGGTACTTTCATGTTTTTCCCTCTAGTAACAAAGGAATACTGTTTGAAACTATTATATATTTTACTAAAATAAGTTAAAGCTTAATTAGTATTTGGAGCACAGGCCTTTCTCCTTACAATAAAGGCCTATTTCTATTTTGTTGCAGCTGATTTTGTTGGAAGATGCCTGGAGGGAGTTGTTTGTCCTCGGGATAGCGCAGTGGGCCATTCCTGTAGATTCTACCACTCTACTGGCAGTTTCTGGTAAGGGTAATATTAGTCATAAACCTTTTACAACACAAGCATACAGGTTAAGTACACACAATATTACCATAATGTTATGAAACACTATAATGGGCAATACACTGTAGAAGAGGAGTATCTATCACTTTATAAAGGGATGTATTTACTGGGGTTTAAAATGTAATGAGCTGCAAAGACAATATATTGCACATTATTGTGATGCAAATGTGTTCAAAATTATTTGTGTTAAATAAAGTTACTTAGCTTATTTATTTTGCCTCTATGTTTAGGCTGGAACAAAAGCTATGTTCAATCATTGGTTAGTTTTAGCTAAAATAATCAGGAGAGACGTGGGATCTTTTCTCAGTCTTGAAAATCCTCCTCAACTAAAATGTTGTCATGTCATGTAACACGCTTTCTGTCTGTTCCTGATTTTTCCCAAAGGCATGAACGCAGACAACACAGACTCCCAGAGGCTGAATAAGATCATGTCAGAGATCCAGGCTCTTCAGGAGGTCGTCACACGCTTCAGACAGATGAGGCTCGATGCCACAGAGTTCGCCTGTTTGAAATGTATTGTGACCTTCAAAGCCGGTGAGAGCCTCGTCCTATAGAGCCGCCATTAGTGCTAAACAAGCCTATGTTATTAGCCAAACAAAAGCAACAGGGTCAGAGCATATAGGATAACGTATATTTATGACACTGTTTTTTCAGTTCCCACACACGGAGCCACCGAGTTAAGAAGTTTCAGAAACGCTAGTGCCATTGCAGCGCTACAAGACGAGGCCCAACTAACTCTGAACAGTTACATCCACACAAGGTAAAGTGAGTGCCTTTGTCTCGAGTGATTCTAGCGCGTGTTTAGCTCCAGAGGCTAAGGCTAAAGCTGCAGGGTGGTGTAATTTGCCACAGGTGCTGCTGATGAGGGCTTAATTAATGCTGATTGGATGCAGATGTGCAGTGATTGGACTGGCTCAGAATGATTACATCATCAGTAATAGACGCTCATATGTAGTGTTTCCCCACAATATAAATTATTATCATGTTTTTAAATGACTTGCATTTAACAAAATAGGTACAAGGTTTTGATGAGTTCTTTAGAAATGGCTGCTCTAACCTACACAGCCCTTTTGTGTCCCATGATTTGGGAAATTCCTTAATCTTTTCCTACAAATTTGGCTGAGTAACTATAATATAATTCATTAAGTAGTAAAATTAATATTACCCATACTTTATTATGGTCAAAGGGTAGATGGTCTGATGTTATTCTGCATTATTTGATTCTACATAATGTACCAAACCACCAATTTAGAACAACTGATTGAGTTTTGAGAGACATAGACTAAATAAATAATCATGTAATAATAATAATAATAATAATAATGTATGATCCAATAGTCTTACCAAACATGCTGTGTGTTGTAGGTATCCCACTCAGCCGTGTCGCTTTGGGAAGTTGCTGCTCCTCCTCCCCTCGCTCCGCTCCATCACACCGTCCACCATCGAAGAGGTTTTCTTCAAGAAGACCATTGGCAATGTGCCCATCACCAGACTGCTCTCTGACATGTACAAGTCCAGCGATATATGAAGCACTCACAAAAGACTTTGAAAGAGGCTTGAATATGGACAGTAAGCTTCCAAACAAAGGGACACATCTGAGCACACAATCTCTATAGAATCATTTTGCCTAATAGGCTCCACTGAAACTCGAAAGACCTTATTGACTACGTAGCCTTTAACAGATGCTCTAGTAAAGATTAGCTTATAACTTTCCGTACAGACATTTGTACCATATTGAACAAAAATGCAATCTTGGTATAGACAAAGTGAAAGTCTACCATGTACAATATATTGTAGGGAGTATGTTTGACAAAGAAATGTTTTATCTTTTGTGTCTATGAGACCAATGAACTTGACCAATTCAATCTTTAATTGCTATATTCAATCCCAATGGAGCAAACCAAAAAAGAGTTCAACATGGGGATGTGAGCTGCTGTCTTTATGTGGGGCTTAAACCAAACTAGATTTAACAGACTACAAACTTGTGCAGGCTATGAAATGCATCCTGTGTAACACTGATTTAAAGATGTGGTAAATATGTAGTTCACGCCCCATTTGAGGCACAGAAGAAAAATGTGTAAAAGTCGACTTTGTAAAGTTAGACACTAACTGAAAAGTATATTCAGCACTTGGAAATGTGGTTGTGGCCTGTGGTGTTTTTAATTTTGCTTGTAAATATTTGAAGTTATAACTATTTAGAGTTGTAACAATGGAATAAAAGAGTAAAATAAAATTATGTGTGTCAGAAGACCACATTTGCTTTTGCTTTTACTCTAAAGTGGCAACAGTTCATGCGCACGGAAATCGAAGGCTGACACAAGGGATCTGATTTTCAGACAGCTCAGTATATTTCAATATTCATTCTTTATGATGATATTATAATATTTTGCACCTTTAGTATTCATGGATCTCCGTCACATGACTTTTTCCTGAATATGCCACTGAATTGTCAAAATTTTTAAAGGGCTGAAAATTTGGGAATTGTCAATGACTACGGCGACATCCTCTTTCAATCACTCTGAATCTCATGGATTAAGGCTGCAATTTATTATTTTATGAATCAATTAATCTAGAAACTACTCAATTAGTTGTTTACTTTGCAAAAAGCCTGTGGAAATTAGATTTTTTACAACATTTTACCCAATAAAGCTATTCTGCTGTTTGAGGCCATCCTGATGGAAAATATTTACAAAGAAAACAAAACACAAGTTTGTGTCTGAGAAAGTTTCTTGCATGTTTTGGTGCTTATGCATAAACTATCAGACCAGGGAACAATCAGTAAATCACAAGTAACTGATTACTACATTACACAGTTTTATTAATTGAATAAAATAGTTCCTTAGTATTAAGTAATAAACATTTGCAACTGACACAGTCAACCCCACCAAAAAGTAAAAAACAACATGGTTGAACATTTCACCTATTTTATTGGAAAATCTTCAACATAAACAAAAATGGCACAGCAGTATACAAATCTCATTATGCATATAGCCTGTAGAAATACTGCAGTTCCCTCTGTGTATAATCCTTGCTATAAAATCTCTGTGGTTATGGGGAAGGTGCTCTTCGATGACACACACATGCTGAGAAGGCTCAGTGTGTGTTAGATCGCATGCCAATACAGGACACTGTGGAGGAGAGCTCAGCATATACACAGAAGAATATGTAACTATAGAAATAAATCAGGACTGCTAAATGATAAATAGATAATATATCCTTTAGTGGCATTTTCAGACAGCAACAGAACATACTATAAATAACTTTCACCACAGCTGTGTTGGACAATTGTACAAGACAAGAAGGTGAAAACATAGCAGTCGAACATGGTAGAGGCAGTGGACTCGAGTGTTGGGAGCGCAAGATAAAATTGAAATGTTTTTGTATTGGTTTTGGAGAGAAAGACCTGGAGCAGTGAAAAAGCTTTGGGTTGCCGTTGTCATGGGGTCCAGTTGAAAAAGCGTCCCAACTGGTTCTCGGTTCCTGATTCTTGGGTCTAAGCTTGTCGGACTTTGGATGGGGTATAGCTCCTGTCCACGGTGTCCTCCTGTAGAAACATGTGCAGGCATCGCTCGTTCTGGGCCAGAGGGTGACCGGCCACTCTGCAACACACCGCACAGGTATTACAGATACATTAGGCAACTACAATTACTACCATTTTACTTTCTATTGGTCTTGCCATAGGAAACTTCCTCATAATATACTTCATAATGTTTAGGAACCCCTGTCACCCATTTACTACAGAATACAGTTGGACTATAGTTCACGTTTGAGCTATAGTCTATATGGGTAAGATCAAACTGACAAGCAAATTCTTATTTTTACCAATCCAGTGGCATCATTTTTGAACACGCAAAAATAACCATTTATTTCTCCAGTCAAAATGCCATGCTACAAGTCATTACACACACAGTATAAGGCAGTAGAGCCCCATATTTCTATAAGCAATTTAAAACAAATCACAATTTAATAAAAATGTGATTAATTGCACAACCCTTTAGTGTAGTGACCTATTTGCATTACACGTTCATGATTGAAACTGCACTATAATTCAGTTCCATTTACGTAATTTCTTCTTTTGTTTAATTTGAAGCATTCATAAGTCTCTGGAAAAGTGCAATATAAATGCTACTCATTGTTATGTTATTATGCATTTATTTTAATACCATCATCTACTTGGAGACATTGTATAGTCCAGTGCTTCTGCGACGGCCACCTTGACATTAGCTGCACTAAATGACATCAGCTCCATAAATGGCTTTTACAATGACATAAGTTGGATGAAAATCAGTCTGTGCACCTGGGACTGCAGATATTTTCCAATCATTTTTGTCCAAGATCACAGTGTACACTTTTCAAAGATCTCAACATGTAATAGAAAATACTTGAGGCAAAATTAAGTGGCCCTGCGAGCGACTGGAGGACTGGCAATCACTGCATAGATCAAGAGGCTAAGGAATAAACGTTTTAAAACCTTTGGGAAATTTTGATCTTCATGACTTGATGCACCTGACCCCAGTAGTTTTTACGATTGTTAGGCATTTTAATCAAAGATGTCCGCTCTCTCCTCCTGTTCACTTATCTGTTAACAATCCTGTTTGACATTTTTAGATTAGTTCGTAACAATACTCTCAATCAGAGTTGTCGAGCACTACCGAACAATGGCGGCATTTTACATTTGTACGAAGCAAAGGAAATCTTAATTGCCGAGATGCGATTCTCATCTTGGTTTAACATATTTATGTTTTTTAATTCTCTCTTCTCCGTCTTTTTACGCGCTTAATAGTCCAACAGGAAACGCTGAAACATTTGCACATGAAACAAAGATAATGGCCAAGTCTGCAATCAAAGCAAATAATTACAATCACTGTGTAACTTTTATTGTTGAACAGCTGAAAATGAGAACACACTGGTTCAAAAATAAGCAGAGGTGCTCACTCCGGCCCATGTAACCACGCGCTGTAATTTGAGCGGCAATTATCATAAATTACCCATCAACAATAAAACAAATGTGGGAAAAATTGTGTTGAGGGGGTGCACACTTGAGTCTTCATTGCTTGTTCTTGTCGTTTTGCAGAGTAATTATATAAGTGTTTTGAGGACTGGGAGAAAGGCTTCAACTTGTTAACAATGTGAAGAAAAGTGAAAAAGTTGAATCGACTCGAGTAGCTGGCAATTGTTTAGAAATGTTCCTTTGTTTGGTTTAGAATAAAGACGCAAATGATGTAACTGGGTTTATCGTTATTATTTGGGCCACGGATCTGAGGGGCGGCAGAAGAAAACTTACTTGTTAAGGAATTGCTCCAGTCCCTGTCGTCGCTCCTCGATGAAATTATCGTCAAAGATGCCATCGTCCCCACGGAAAGGAAGTTGCCGGAATAGAGCTTTACCTGGAAGAGGGGGCACAACCACCTGGAAAAAACACAATAATGAAGACTGTTTACGACACTGCCAAAGTTTAACCTACAATATTCTTTGACTATGATACTTAAAGTAAGATGTATGATATTAATTCTCGTTGACAATCATTTCAATAGCTAATTCAAGTCTTCTCAGGGTTCCTTGTGTGCGAATCTGTGAAAGGTCAAGACCAGAGTTTTTGAGGTTGTGTTATAACCACCTAGGAATAAATAAACTGTAATAAATAACTGTAAAATCTATGACAGAAGGCAGGGCAATATGGCACTAAAATCCCTATAATTCCTATAATAACTCAGACATTTTTTGTAAGGTTCTGGGTGAGTAACAGGTGGATTTAACTGATTACAGAAAAGTAAGACATTTCTGAAGAAGCAGATGATGTCATTTACCTCTTTAAGAAAATATCAAGATAATAAAAGTACATGAACAGTGATAAAATTGAAATTGTGATCTTGCTTCATGAAAATCTGGATATTATTTTCTTTTGTGAAATGTTGTACACTTGTTTATGAGTCGTGACACCGTGTTGGCCTCACCTTACTCTCCCGCTCCAGCTCTGTCCGAAGCCACTCAAAGTCACTGTACCTTCGCCGCACAGACGACTCCTTCAGCTTGAAGATGGGCAAGTTTGTCTGTGGACACAAAGAAAACAAATGTTCAAATCTGTATCAGTTTCATTTCAAGTTTCAGTTGTAATATTAGCATAAACAATCCAAGCATGTATAAAGACATGTAAGAAGATACAACTTATTTTTGTAACACCAAAAACAAACTGCAGAGCCAATCAGAAAAAAGCCATTTTACATAGGACTTGGTGGACAACCTTGTGTTATCGACTTTGAGACCACTGAGAAAAAAGAAAAACAAAGTCCCTTCACAGCTGTATCCATAAGAGGAGAGATTCAAAACTGGCCTCCAGTTTTAAAAAGACAAAGTTCACTTTTATTTGGATCACCAAGGTCTGTCGCTCTCAAAATGTTTTGCCATTTTCCCCGCACTCGCCAAAGCGCAGATGTGAGCATAATTCTAAGTTGCTGTTGAGAAGCACTTGAGCGCAGAATTTCATATTAAAAATGGGGGAGCTGATTCGACATTGACGGAGAACATTGAAGCAAACAGCACATTTGAGCACAATGCCAAAGCTCTTCACTTGTCCTGACAGCACATGGCCGCTCTGCCACAATGTACCCACGACTCTCTGAATGAGCATTTCATTGGCGGGCCGCATTCACAGAAGGTCAGAATTCATGGAGGATAGGAAGAGGGGAAGAGGAAAAAAAATGCAAAAAGCAAAAGCAATCGAGCAAGTGGATGCAGAGAATACAGTGTGAGCAGCGGACGGATCGATGGGCGGGCGGATGACTGTGAGTTAACTAGGAGCCTGAGTAAAAGGCTGATCAAAAAGAAAAGGGGTGCGTGTGGAGCCATAAAGGAGCGCTGAAGAGGCTGCAGTCCCCCGGGCGCTCAGGGACTAATTGAGGACGAGAGTCTTGTCCTCCCATGGACCTCTTACTTGGTTTTCCTCTTCCACAATAACAAGCCAAATCTTCTGCCCTTGAAGCTCCCCTTTTGCTTTCCTCTTCGTAGAAATATAGATTTGTCATCTTTTGTCAGGTTGTCAATTTTGGTCTGAAAAGGTAGATGCTTTGGTGAAGTCTATTCATTACGCGCATTAGCAGTTTTGTGGTCAATTTTGCATGTAGCATAAAGTTAAAATACAAAATGACAGATCTAGTGGACAAATCTAATCACAGCATTTTTAAGTTATGATGCAAAACCCAACAAACTATGATAAAAGTATATATAACATTTAAAAACTATGGACACTAGACATTAATTGATACTCAAACTATAACACTGAAACTATACTGTAGATTTATTTGAGCTGGCATCAATACTATATACAGTCTTACAATCACTACTAATATTTGGTGTTGAAAATAACACTGCATAGTATGTATATTCTAATTATAATATGAATAATAAAGAACCCTAAAGTTACAAGACTAGTATCAGCATATTCTCTAATCTTTCTGTTGTTCAGGTAAGGCCCACTGTGCCATAATCCACAATTTAAATGAAAACTAATTAAGACAGATTTCTATTTTCTTTTGCTATGGCTATAGAATATTGATATATTTGTCTTTAATATCTAAATCAATATTGTGGAAACACTACAATAAACAAGGAAGGTCTTAGCATGTGCCCGAAACGCAGCATTGGTGGTAACGTATTAACTACTTCATAATGCCACAAATCACAGAGGTTAAATTTCTCCTCAGCCTTTCTTCCCTTTCCCGTTCCTCCCCCTGGTGGATGTGAAGTTCAGGTGAAGTACCCCCCTCCCTCTCCCTCCTGTTTCCCAGGTCAGAGGAGGTGGATTATGAGGCTTTATCGCCCTGTGCTGCAGTACTGGGGCCCTGCTGCGTCATGTTACCTCACAGCGTGGAGTGCACTAAAGTTAATCCCCACAACAACAGATCACAGTTACAGGTAATCTGCCACCGCCGCGGCCATAATCCCATCATGTGTGCACTAAACATGGCCAACAGCAGCACCACAACAGCTCCGCGTTCACATTTACACAGGTGATAATGTTAGGAAAACTAAGGGAGAGACACTGACAAATAGTTTGAGAAATGAAAACATGTAATTCCATGCAGTAATCAAAGTACGACTCTATTCCCTCTCTCCCTGATTTTACTGTCCTAATGTCCAAACAATCATTTTAACAGATAAGGTATTTACCAAAAAATACATGGCATTTGGTTTCCGGATTTGCCATGTGTAATTATGTCTCCAAAGAATAAAACCACTTGAGCAGAGAATGATGAACAAGTCGGATTTGGTACCCTTAAAAAATTACCTCTTTGGAAAAAAAAAAAGTGAGTTTGTACAAAAACTGTCTGGCACCATTTTATTTCTTTTGATACAGTTTTTCATGCCTCGGGTTTCTCAGTATGGTGGTGATGAAAGTTGTCGGGTAGTTATAAAGCATTAATAAATTCATCAAAGAGTAATAAACACATAGATACACAAAAAAATCTATCAGAAATAATTGAAAGTACAACATTAAGTATCAATAAAGAATTTGCAGATATAAGATATGCAAGACCAACACCACTGACTGATTTCCGCAAACATGAAACTCACATTTACTGGCAAAGATATTTCTAGACATACACAAAAGCTAAAAAACATTTGAGCTGGTTAGTCCACACCGAGTTAGGGCCAGGCCACTCCTGTGAAGACAATGGAGGAGGTAAGGAAATAAAAGTCACCTGGTTTTACAATACACTCTCACTCTCCCTCATACCCTGTGATTAAGAGATTGGCCTGGCAGGACAAGGGGAGGATCGGGCAAGAGAAAGAGAAAACCGAGAGTGAAGACGCACACACGCACACACACAAACGCAGAGGAGGAGGCGGTGCGTGGGAGCTTCTCGAGTCAAAGATCAGGTTTCCCTCAGCCTCTGTTCTCTTCATGGCTGGTTAGAGGTTAAGACCCGGTTTCTCAACTTACGGACCTCGGACCGGTGTTGAGGACAGGGGACCAGCCCACTTTCACAACGGAGAGAAAGGTTTAAAAAGCACACTTTCTACAAAAAAAGAGACAAAAGAGTCAGAAGAGATGGTATAATCAAATGGGAAAGAAATACTGAGGAAAAGTTGAACAATACGTGAACGGTATTTCACAGTGGAAATACACATAACTCAGACTGTGATGCCGTCAGCTCATTGTACTTTTCTCATCTAATTTGACATAATATAAAAGGTTCTTTGTAGTTTAAATCAGTAAAATCAATATTTGTTTACTACATATTTACTTCAAATAATTAAACGTTCGGAATAATGTTAGAAACCTCCAGACTGGGGTTGTCAAAAGTATCGAAAATCAGATACTAATTAATATTTAAACTTGTATCCTGAATAGCTTTAGAACGATGGTGAGCTGTATCAGAAGAAATATAAGATCACGCAGATGAGTATACGTCCTGGACCACTCTGAAAACAACCTGGGAGGTAGTACACAGATATAAGACTGCACGGCAATATAAAAAAGTATGAGGATTTAATAAAGAGTTTTTAATTATCAATGTGGTATTGGAATTAGTATTGAGTATCGAGTTTTAAATTTTAGTATCGTTACAAGACGCCAGATACACATTATCTTTTCTGGTACAGTTCCACATCTATCAAGTTAAATACACAGAATTCTCTAACTTTTCATAACATACCGTACATTATACTGATAAAAATGAAAGACTCGGATGCTGAGCTGGTTAATACTTCACCACAAACTGTAATGGTGGATGTTTTGTAAAAAGGGGGCATAAAGCTACACATATCTTCCCCACAGCGAATATTCCACCTTCTCTCTCCATTATGAGCAGGCAAGAGGCAGAGTGAGCTCTATACGTAGAGCATGTTATTCATAATGTGCCCAACACAATACCTTAGGCCCATTGAAACTGGTTGAAAAGAGGTAGAACCCTTAAAAACAGTGTGTGGAGACAAAGATCACTCATCTGCCTAGAGAGGAGTTCAAGGCTACCGTGCATTAGCTTTTAGCAGCATGGATTAAGTCAAGTTTGAGAGCGAGCATCCCAAACCTCCCCCCTTGGCCCTGTCCCACCCCTCTCATATACTCTCCTTTCACAATAATGGCGTTAAAAATGGCTACATAATGCTGTCTCATTGCATCATATCGCAAAATGGGGTAAAAATGACTAGGAACAAAAGGGCTAGGTCTATGGGTCTCTCTTTCACTCTCCCGTTCCCCTAACTCTCCAGCCCTCCGCGACCTGACAGGCTAGCCCCTCTGCAACTCCCGAGCTGGCAAAAAGCTGCTTTGTTGCCATAGTATCAACTCCCACTTTTGATACTGTCATTTCAAGTAGGATATGGTAGACTTGATACAATATGTTCCCCATTTCCATTAAAATAGTTGTCGAAGAGGATGCTGTAGACTTTGGATTACACTTGACTGTGTCTGACAAGCCCTCCCTCCACGCCTCCCCCCTCCCCTCACATCTCTCCCCCATTTTATTAATGACCAAAGGCCCCTGCGCCAATGCCCAAATGGAAAAGAAAGAGCAAAGAGAGGAGGGGTAGTGAACCAAGTGAGAGTGAGAGACACAGCTATAAGAGGCCTTTTATGTACTCGTATCCATAAACAACATGCAATCCCAAAGTTTGTGATGGGAAAAGGCTGAAGACAAAATAAGCTCATAATACCCCTTTTCCTACTTTTAAATCTACCCAGTGCAACCTGATTTACAATATATTTAATCTGCTGCAAAATGTGATAGATAATGTTTGTAACTCATTTCCTGTAAAATGCATACCAAATACATTGACGATATGTATTTGAACAAGCAAACCAAGCCGGCTCAGGCAATATCCGCTTGAGAGAAGACTGAAAGAGTAGAGTGGAAGCAAATATAAACCCTGCTGTCAACAACTGACGACACAACCTGCTGCCAGTGCAAACAGTTGGTCTCTCACACAATAAAACACAGTCTTTGTGTCACTGGCCGATGTGAGGAGTTTCTTAGGATGAGGGCAAGTTTACACAGAACTCTAGTATACGCTCTGTATGTGATGGACTCCCTGACCACGGCGGTATAAGGACGCAGAGAGGTGCAGGGTGGCTTACTGGCCTCCCATGGATGAAGGCGGGTGGGGAGTGAGGAGCGGGAATGACCCCCATCTCCCCCGCATCCCCGGCCTGGTTCATTCTTCTCTCAATGAAGGGATTAGGGAGACTCTCAGCGCGGCCACAAGAGCTCTCTTGATTTTTGCTGGATTGCTGAGCGGGGAAGCACTGACATGAGAAAGAGCTGTAAGAGCTAAGTGTATAATGATTAGATTAGTGAAACTGTATTAATTCTAAATATCATACTCGACTCAGAGACGTTATGTATTTCAGAGGTATTCTTTGTCAACCTGAAGCTCTGATAAAAAAAAAAGGAGAGGAGCGGAGGAAGACAGATGCAAAGCAAAGTTGACACCGCATTTGTTGAGGAGTGAGGGATGCGCCGCTTCTTCTGTGCTCGTATGCAAAGCAGGGTCACACAAGGCTATGAAGTGCACAATAATGCTGATTACACGCATATGCTAATTATTACACGCTAATCAAGTACAGTAGCCTTATATTCTACGCTAACAATCGGAGACGGCTTTTCTTCTCTAGACCACTTCTTTTAGGTGCATAAGGAAACTATAAATACAGATCATCAAAAAGTGGAGGCCACTAACTACAGGGGTGTCAGTCAACTGATGACACTTGAAAAGCAAGAGACGAAGCAATCAGATCACTGCTGACAATTTCACTTAGTCCTCCTTATGCATGAAATTAAAATGCTTTAATAAAGGCATGATTAATACCATCACCATGAATTTAAGTAGTTATATACATAATTATGTCCAGATTGCAAGAAAAAACTTCTTAAGTTTGCACAAGTTTGAAACAGTATTGACTGATATTTTATTTCTTTAAATATTTTGATTATTGTGATTGATTGGAGCCTGTAGATTTGTGATTGTGACACGACAAAAGTTGCCTAGAGAAGTGAAATATTGGATTCGGGCTGTGTTAACTGTCTACTGTATTAACTGAAGCCACACAAACACGGGACTCACTCAAAAGCTATCGTATGTCTTCTAAGCAGCTATTCAACAAGTCGAATGCTTGCTGAATATCTGGGCCCTTCCGTCACATTTGACCTGCCCTAAACCCATCACTTATTTTATCTCAACTCTATGGAAATATTGTCAAAATATAAGAAAACACAAATTTAAAAATCCAACATTGAATCAGGCAATATTGTCAAAATATAAGAAAACACAAGAACAAGAAAAACACAACAAGAAAAAACAGGTGAAAAGTCAGGGGAAAAAAACAGGTGAAAAGTAGGCCTAAATCAACAACTGTGTCATGCTATAGTCAGGAGCAACAACTAAAATGGGGCCAAAAATGACTCTTGAAAACCCATTTCATGATTAGAAAAAGCACACATTACATTAAATGGCAATTTATAGTGTCAACAGCAGCAATAGAGCTCAGAATCTAATGACAAAAAATGTATGTTACTAACCAAACATGCAATGCATCCATTGAGATACATAGCAATAACAATGAAGATAAGTAAATAAAGTAGTTAAAATATCAAAAACAGCATGATAAGCTGCTGGGTCACTACTGCTAAATGAATTAATCACACAGTAATGTCAGAATACTTTTAAATGAATGATATGTTTAATATTATTTACTTTATAACAATAAGTTTAACATTAGGTGAACAGAAAATCCCAAGCTCTACATTTTGTCAGTGGAACAGGTAAAATATGTAACTAAAGAATAATGCGACTTTTAAAAACTGAATGAGTTTTCCTAAGAGTGTTTGTCGGACTGGAAGCAGGAAGGGGCTCAGGTTGAATCAGGGAGCAGTCTGCATCCTGTCTGTGGTCTGCAGAAGCTGACCTGTTGACTTTTGTTTCCTTTAAGGCTCTAGGTTTTTAGAGTTGCAAACGAATTCAAGGCGAATAATTGTGTCCCTCATACAAGCAATGTGAGTGAGGCAGCTTAGTCATAATGATAGGCTGCTGATTATTTTGTGTAACCAGTGTTATCTGTTCCCAGAGGCAGAAATGGGTGTGGCTCAAGTTCTTCTCTCAAATGTCCAGCCTTCTTAACTTCTGGAGAAGCCTTAAAGTTAAACCATGTAATAGTTATAGAACATACACTATAATGTTGTATTACTTAATTATTTTCCAATATATTTAAGCACCCACAGCTCAGTACTATCGCGTGATCACTAAAGTAAACAAATGCTCTGAGGTAGAAGATAGACTTTAGATAGTGTGATAAATACAACAGGGGGTCATCATAAACCATAGTTTTGCTCTTAAGATAAAGTTATAGAAGCTAAAATGACAAAACAGTGGTATCTAACTGATTTTAAAAAGATGCTAATAATCCCGTTGAATCACAAGTAGCGGTAAGTTTGTTCGCCACTCAGAATAAGAGCTAGCAGTAACATGCTAACATGCCAACCATTTTAAGTGGATAGCTCTTAATAAGGCATTTTATGAGGAAGATTCTCTTTAATAATGCTTGCTGGTTGTACACCTGTTGACGTCGCCATGCTGTCTGTGAATGCATGTTAATGTGTAGTATTTTTGTGCACAGTAAAATCGTAAGCCTAGCCTCGGAGCTAACGACATTGGCACTTGTGAGAGCAGCTCACCTTCAGTCTGACTTCATACGTGGTGTATCTGCCCCTGCCAACCCCGACAGTCTCGGGATTGCTCACGTCAATCTCTAGGAAGTTACTCGGAGGCCCATAAGCGTCATTTAGGTTCTGTGGCTTGGTAAAAAGCCTTCTTGTGTCAGCTATGGTGTTAGCCATTTCTCCACAGTCCTGCCAGCAGCTTTAACTGTCAAGTTTTCAAGAAGACAACAAAAGGACGCGTTCCTATTTTACCTTCAAAATAAAAGGATTGTTCAATTCGCTTCTCTTTTCTGAATTATAATGTACAATCCAGTCT
This sequence comes from Scartelaos histophorus, assembly GCA_000787155.1. Lineage (NCBI taxonomy): Eukaryota > Metazoa > Chordata > Actinopteri > Gobiiformes > Gobiidae > Scartelaos > Scartelaos histophorus. Next base: position 10,058 of record KN504606.1, on the reverse strand, counting down.
TTACTTGCACTACTTAAGAAATCTCATTTTTTATCTTCAAACACAGATATGCTCGTTTGTGTTAAACCCATGTAATTAAAAGTATATTTTATTTTATTTTGAAAGTGTTTCCCTCAGAGTTCCTGTCCCTCTGCGCTGTCAGGGACACCTCTGTGGGGGTGCGGGGAGGAGGTGGGTTCTGATCAGCTGAGGTTCAGCTGACGGGACGGGATCACATGGACCACCACCTGTGGTGTATTTACAAATACTTCAGGTCCCACGGTGAAGATGCCTGATCATCTGTAGTTTATTATGGCGCACACCTCGGACCATTACAATAAATAGGCCAGCATATAGTAAAATATCGTAAAATATAACCTGTTTATATATCTGAAACGCTTACAATTATTAGGTTATTAATTTATTAAAAACACTTTTTTTATTTAAACCGAGGACTGAAGAAACATCCTGTTCAAGTGAATATCAATAAAGATTTGCCATTTTGAAGCGTCATGGCGGCTTACACAACACCAGCAGCTTACGGGCGCTTACTTAAAGTTTTATTAAACGACACCGCAAATATTTGCCTACATTCTCGACGCAAACCAGGTAATAGGTCATATTTTCCGTGCATGAAATAGATGTGTAGAGGGAGACGAATACCTAAGGTTAAAGTGTGCGGATTTGTTTTTTGCTGGTTTAACCTCGGACACGTTGTAGATTACAGATATTGGCGTAAATCCTTTCATTGCTCGGATTCCTCTGCAGTCCTCGGTGTCCCCATAAAGGACAACTATGATCGGCTGGTTCAGAGCGGCTGTTTGCGGAGAGACCCGCAGCAGAGACGTGTGCTCCATCATCTGGCGCAGCTGCAGGATGCTCTGAAGGACTACAGCAACAGCATGTACCACAGTCCACCTGAACACAATGCACACACTGCACACACTGCACACACTCCACAGCATGAAGAGACAGACCACACGACAGGATCACTGAATCCTAAAAAGGTATTCTTAAAAGAGACCTTTATAAGCGTTTAGTTTAGTAAAATCGAATGTCCAAGCATATCTTTCTTACTATAACAATGAACCTTTAAATGCAACGTGAGGTTAACGGCAACGATTTAAAATTAATAAATACATAATAAAAATAAATTAAGATCTGAACATGTTTGTTGAGGGATAATAAGGGCCAAGATAAAAAGTTTGTGTTATGATTATTGTCAGAAGAGACATTAACGACATAAAGTACACATAAAGTAACAACTTAACAGTGTACTTTTTAATTCCCTTTCCTTGACTCTATCTTATGCATTGCAGTTCCTCTAGTATGAGCTTTATTAAATCAAACCTTCTCATAAAGATAAAATAAGGTTAGTGTGATTTAAACAGTGAGATAACTATAACTAAGCACTATATTTAGGACAATCAAACCTTCTCATAAAGATAAAATAATGTTACTGTGATTTAAAGCACTATATTTTAGATTTTTTTGGAGTATAGATTTAATTGAATCAACCCAAATTTGCTTCTAAAATTCAGAATTATTTTTTCTTAGTTCAACAATACTGTAGACACAATAATAATGATTGTGTAGTTCACCAAATAGTGAACTGTACATAATCATTTGAATGAATTCCAAATCTTTATTTGTGGCTTTCTTTTGTACAGATTAGTGTGTGTAGTTATTCTCAAAAGATGTTATTGTTTTGGTAACTTGTGTTGACATCCAGCACATGAATGGCACAGTGAGTACACTGTACTGTGGCCTTAATGCTGGTGACTATGGGCTCAGGTCAAAGGGAGGGTAGGGTTATGGGAACTGTATTGTACATCTGAGTTTGGGACCAGCGTAATGCAGGGGGCTGTTGTTGTTTTTAGGTCAGGAGAGATGACTGCCCCGTATGTCACATTGGGAGTTTTTCTGTCGCTTAGCTGGCACAAACACATAGGGTTAGGCTGAGATTTTGGAAGGGAGCAGAGCAGACCTCCCGCTGGGCCTGTCCCTGCACCCCTCTCACTCTCTCACCGTCCCATGCAGTAATGAGGCGATCCCTATTGTCTCTGCCACTCCTGTCCTTTTTGCTTTTGATTCAGGACTGTGACAAATACTTTGGTGTTACGCTATCAACACCACCCCCTCCACTACTCTCAGTGCACCTTGTTTCTCTGTCGTCCGTACACAATGACTTCGAAGTGCAATTATTCTGAGTTTGTATCAGGTCATATCACTGTCCTTTTGGTGTCTGTACTTTCTGTGAAAGTGCCGCCATTGTCTTCACTAACTGACCAAGTTTGTGAGGAGGGTACACTTGACTTAATATTGACCTGACATAGCGTGGTCAGCCAACAATGGGCTATTGTTTCAAAGGAGCCACCCTCTTCAAGTCAGGTCTGCACAGAGTGGTCTTGTGCAGTGTATATTTACCTCTAAACTAAGCTCTCACACTCTCACAGATCTCTTCTATTCAAGTGCAATGAACATCAAGGCTGTTAGTAGCTGTGTGTATGAAGTCACTGCTGAGACAAAGGCAATGGCTATGTCCCGCATGTGAACTTTCCACTCATGTGCAAGTCTATCTGCTCTAGCAGAAGGTGACACAGGGCTACAGATCGCAGCTAGACAACGGTTCATGAGGGACAGCCTTGTCCTTCTCCACTCTGCCATAGCAAAATGGCTGCCAGCCACCACTGACAATTATCCCACAATAGCAGAGGGCAGCTTGGGAAGTCAGGGAGAAGTCACAGTCTGTTATGCCAAAGCAGACAGGAAAGACTTGTTGCTCTTCCAGTATGTCACTCCATTCTGGGCAGTCATTGGAGAGATGAAGCAGTGGAGAGGCATGGCCAGGGCACAGAGACAGAGGATGGCAAAACAAGTTTGTTTTTCATTTAGTTTTCAATTGACTATTGTCTGTATTTACCAGAGTCAAGTGCCCCATGTGCTGCAGGAAATAAGTGTTAGGACATTGAGTGCTTATTTTATGAAATAACATTTTTGAGGAAAATACTCATTAAATTTGACATTGACCAAAAACTCTGCTTTATTTCTAAAGTGACCTTCGGTACTGGACATTTTTTTAACATTAATATGTTAAGTGATTCTTAATAATACTTTTTTCTGCCAGACCTATCAGAAATGATTCATTGGCATGTCATGTCGTTTTACATTTAAATGTTAAATTCTTTCTTTACAAATATACACACAATGCAAATGCTTGCTATATTTGGCATAATAATGTTTATTATTTATCTTTGTGCCACTCACAGTCCTTTCACATATCTTGATTAAGATGTTTAGGATTTGTATTTAATTTTATTTTTGTGAGAAGGTTTTTGTATTGGATGTGTTCTAACGAAGCCTTTGACATGTTTGGGCTATTTAATATTCTGCACTTAGTAACACAAGGCACTTTTTTGATGCAGGGACCTTTTGATGATAGGAGGCAGGCAGCACAATGACTTCCAGCGGCACCTCAATGCAACAGTACCATATCACAATTAGCAGCTCTAAACGGGCCGCACAGACAAGTCCACTCCATCTCGAATAGAGCCTCATCCAGCCCTCTCCGTTTTGTCTGACAAATCCCCCCATTGTTCCACTGATGATGCTTTTCTTTCGTGGGAACCCTGGCTTGTCTTGTTGATTAGATCCCCTTTGTCTTCGTCCCCTGCAGCGGGTTAGTTTGGAGAATGTGAAACCTCGCAGTGTAGTGGTGGCTTAATGCCTCAGCATACTCTGTTTATCAAATCGTGATTTGGTCTTATATGGTAATGAATAAAACAACTATGTTTATGTAGGTCAACTGTTTAGCGTCTTGGACTTTTAAATAAGCAATTAATCTATGCGGAATCCCAGACTTAACTTCTGGGTGAATAGTTGTTCTCATAAACACTACATAAAGAAGTTAACAATATAATCAGAGTAATTTTACATGTTTATTATCATTTTAAGGAGGAACCCACTCCGCTGCCTCCATCCCCCAAAGGCTTCTATATCTATGGAGATGTGGGTAAGAAAATACCAATCACCATAAGTAGCAGGTGCAAAATACATTTTTTTGTGCTGATGATTTTGTTATTGGTGCTCAAAACATTTTATTTAAATTAAAAAATTTCACTTTTATCTTTTATACTGTTTATGAATTATTAATTTTGTTCTGGAATTATAGGATAGCTTTAGGTCAACAAGTAGTTGTAGCACTCCAAGATACTTACTCCTATATCTTAGTAGCACCCTGTATCTTACTCCTGTATCCTAGTTCTCACTGAAACAATTATTGTGTTTTATAAATGTGTTTTGTCTTTTTTTCTTATACAGGTTCAGGAAAAACTATGCTGATGGACTTGTTCTATTCCCATGTCCAAAATCAACAGAAACAGAGGGTGCACTTCAATGACTTCATGTTGGGCATCCACAGAAGTTAGTTTCCACATATGTTCCTCAGTAATAACCAAAACAATTGCCACTCGTGACTTTATTGCAGTTTAGTGACTCCAAATGTGGCGTCCATCCTATATTTATCTTGTGTTTGTCCTAAAGCCGCGCTGTTAATTGCCTACTATTATGCTCGCAGGTGAAATTAGCGCTCTATTCAGTATTGTCTGTGGGTTTGGGCTGGCCATGCAGGTGTGCGCTAAGATGTGGTTGACGTTTGTGTGTGCTGCTTTTAAAGGGATCCATCGGAGAAAACAAAGCCTGCCAAAAAGAGGGCTCGGGAAAATGTTCACCTACGACCCCATAGCTCCGGTCGCCATGGAGATCAGTGCCGAAACCTGCCTCCTGTGTTTCGATGAGTTTCAGGTGAGTTTGTGTCTGTAAGTGTGAAACTTTCTAATATTTAAAAGCATTCACATTAAATATTAATTCAGTAACATTTCATACAAAAGCACAGATATACCATCCTATTTGTACAAACACTTACGGTAAGCTCAAATATTTAACAGTATTGTTTTCAACAGTGCTTTTCTGTTTACTCTTATTTACAAAATTACTTGAGTCATGTTTTTCCTTAATTTGTATGACTTATTTAATATACACTATTCACAGTGGCACAGTGGGTAGCTTGCTTATCTTACAGTAAAAAGGTTTACCATATCTTTGAAGAAATAGTAGTGGTAAAATAGGGTTTCAACAATTCTTGAATCCATTAAATTGCATGAAAATTCTTACATATCATTGTACATAAACAGCAAATATTCTTTGAAGTAAACATTTTGTCAAAATAGTTTACAGCCCAGTGTGAAATCAAATTATATTTTTTTCCCATGTTTGTGCATAAATGTGTGAAACTTGCCTGTTGCTACTATTGAAAGTTAAAACATAACTGGGGACACCTAGTGGCCAAGTACATTTACAGCAATATGACATAACTGAATAACCGTGTAATGTGTCTAAACCTGTGTATTATTCTGTAATATAAAACATTTTGCAATTACTATGCTCAGGTGAGTCAGTGAATGCCCCCTTGTTATGTGTTTACGCTCATACATTCAGCTAATTGGCCTCAAAGCCATTACTGCTGATCTAGACAGGCTGTTTGAAAACTGAATATAGACAACTAAAAGGCACTTTGATTCATTAGTGTAACAGATATTCACAGCATTTCATCTTTTGGTGTTGCGGGAGAGCACCACTAGCGAGACCCTATCTATTCTTTGTTACTTAGTCATTCATGGAGGACTAAAGGAGCGGAGTCTGTATTATTAGTCAAACTCGCACATCTTTTAGCAGCACTGTTGTTCTTCCTGATATCATTACTGTTAATACCAAGGAGGGCAGAGGTCGTAGAAGGTGTGCTTGCTCTCCTTTGTGCCCCTCACTGCATCTGCAAGGATCAAGAGCCGCTGCTTTTATCCCCGGCGTCTTTCACATTATAAACCGGCAGCGGTGTTTGTGGCGTTCTCATTGATTTGTTTTGTTTTGCCGACGCGCCTTGCTTTGCTGTTTTCACTTGTCGACTGTTGCTTCTGCTGGCTTGAATGGAGTGGGACATGTGTGTAGTTGTTTGTGATGCATAAATAAGAGGTTGCAAGGATTTAAAGGGGGGGATGCTTGAGGGGGGCCGGCGCACCAATCAGCATCTTCCACCACTCAGCCATGCAAATAAGGCAGTGGGTATCAGTGCTTCCTTAAGTGAGTGGAGCTAGAAAGCGACTAGCGGCGGCGGGTCAGATCGGATCTTATCCTCTTAAATGCTAATGACATTTCTCCATTCTCTTCATTAGAGCCGTGCCATTATCAGTAATTTGTGCTCCCCGCTCCACCCCCCTCCTGTCCTCCTTTTGTGGCCCACCCTCACCCCTCACCCCCCGCCACACACAC